>JAQZBX010005509.1:0-31950 GCA_029593785.1 Cabassous unicinctus
TTGCTCATAAGATTATCTCTCTTTTGGCTTCATGATTATCCTGAAACGTTAGAATTATTATTCCCATTTCATAGCCGGGGGTTAGGGGATAGCAGGGAAACGATACCCTACATTGATCCTTCCAATTATCATGCTGCTGGATCAACTGCATCTGTTCTGGTTTTTATCATTAAGACTACAGCTACTCAATGAGGCCCCTAAGTAAGGATGATTCCAGTCCCAGCGCCACGCCAAAGAGCTGTGCGCCCTTGGGCCCTCACCTTAGCCCACTGTGACCTGCAGCTTCCTCCTGTTTAACTTCTGCCTGTGTGCAATGTGGTTGTGAGGTTTAATTGAGATAATATGCATGAATTCTTTGTATATCATGAGACACTGAATAACTGGGAGAAGTTGTTAATAAAGTCATAGAAAACATCCAAGCTCTTCACTCAGATGGTAAGTCATCTTCTGAAAGAAGCAGGTATTACACTAATATCCAGTGAAGGCCAGCGCGTGACCTAGCTCCTGGAGTCCAGCCTGACCTTACCCACTTGTCTAATACAGGGCAGCTTTGGGTCAGGAATTTGATGGTCCTCCATGACCACATGATACAGAGTTCAGATATCTCTCTGGCCGGCATGCCTTCCAACTGTGTGATTTGGGGCACCACCTCTTTGAACCTCAATCTCTTCTATAAAGCAGAGCTAGCAATCACTACCTTACAGGCCATAAAGATTAAGTAAGGGAAAGTATATGAACACGTTGGCATGGTGCCCAGCACGGTAGGGGACTTCGATGAGTGCCTGTTCCTTCATGCGTGAGCCCTGAAAGCTTGGTTGGGTTTGCACACATTTATGCAGCTGCTGTTCACAAAGGGGGTTCCACCGGGGCATGGAATAAAAAGGTTCCCACTTCCATGGGCAGATGTTGGGAAAACCTTCATGTATAGGGATGTTTCCGAAAAGACTCCCTAAGAAAGCAACTTAGAGCTGATCATCAGGAGTTTTTCTACATTTGACCCGAAAAGTACAAGAAACCCAAGAACCTCACCCTCTTCAGAAGACTGATTGGATATGGGGCCTGGCTATGATTAATCACCAAGTTTCAGTTGGATTGTTAAGCAGCAATGGCAGTTTCCAAAGGAAATATCCTCATTGCCAGGAAATGCCACCCCGATGCAGCGCGAGGTCTTGCTGTCTGGCCCACCTGGCCAGTAGGAGCTGGCTGCCCAGTCGCCTCTGTCCTAGGTTAGGAGCAGACATCCAGGTGGCACAATCAACTGACCTAAGTTAGGGGTGCAGTTGTTAAGTCCAGGGAAGAGCTTTTCCTGGGGAGCACTGAGGAAGCCTTTCTTGCTTCTCTGCTCCCCTTCTTGATTTCCAGCCAAGTTGTGAGTTCCACCGGCAGGCAGAATTTTACCCATGTGAAGAACACAATTGCACTTCCTGATCCTCAGACAGAAAGTTTTGACTGTGATTCAAAGTTCCACATGTTCCTTTCAGGACTCTGGTTTTGGCTCATTCAAATGTTTGAACAAAAATTGGAGGCTGGAAAACAAACATGCCAGAGGATCTCAAAAGAAGAATAACGTGCTGTAGAAGAACAGATGAAAATATTAAACACATGAGGAGATGAGGAAAGAAGAGAGGGCATTTTTGCTGCAGCCTTGAAAAATGGGTAGAATTAAGTGTCAAAATGGAAGGGAAGTGCATGCTAGGGCAATGGAACCTAAACAGAGCAGTGGAGGCAGAAGGATTTGAAAGAGTAGGAGCCTGAGGTCATGGACTATACTGTAAACCTTACATACATACAACCTTCTGCCTTAGTTCAGATAAGACAACCCATTTAATGTGGGAGTTGGGTGGAAAGCCAGAATGTGGTAGAGCCCATATTTAGCTTTCTTTTTCTTTTGGACACCTGGGAGGATTCTAGTTCCCACCACTCCTATAGTCAGGCAGGGCCATATGACTAATTCTGGCCAAGGCATTGTGAGCAGAAGTGTTAAGTATAACTTCCTGGCCAAAGCAATTGCCAGTGCAATAATCTCCAGCACCTCTTTCCCTGCCATGTCAACTGGAAAGCTTGAAAGCTTGAATTATTCAAATAGTTCAGTTACAGGATAGTGGACATTGCTCATGCACAGATCCATGAGTTGTTATATGGAGAGCAATGGCTTAGAAAGTCTGCTAGATCTTTAGTGAAACTTTCATAAGCAAGAAATAAACCTCTGGTGTTAAGCCACTGAGACTCTAGGGATGTTTGTTAAGGCAGCATAATCGAGATTATCCTGTCTAATACAAAGACTTTCTTCAAAGAGGCCATGAGTCTCACGAAGGCCACCTTGGACCTAATAGGTTTGCCTTACTCTGAGGATATCAGTCCTAAGCTTCCTTATGTCCAGAGAAAGAGACAGCAATTCTCTTTGTCCCAGGCCTCCAGCACGCGCAGATCCCTTCTGATGCTGTTCCAAGAACAGACAGGATCTATTCAAGATACCAAGGGCCTTTTGGCCTTATCTTAAAGCAGTGACGGAAGAAGATACCGTTGCCAATCCCTAAAGCCAGATGGAGATTTGGATAACTGGAACAAAGACCTCATAGCAGCTTTGTGAAGTAATAATTACTGCCATTTAGTGAATTACTGAGATTCTGATGTGTTAGTGGACATCTTATGGCCTTGGCCAATTTCGCCCTGACAACACTTCTGCAACGTTTTACAGATAAGAACGCGGCTCAGAAAAGGGACACAATTCGCCTACGTTCATCTACGTCAGTTAGAGGAAAGCAAAGATCCAAACCCAGATCTGTGTGGCTCCAAACCCAAGCTCTTTTCAGAGGACTGTGCTGCCTCTTAAAGTTTACAGGAATCATGGGTGAAAATAGGGTCTTCCTCAGAATTGTTCATCTTTACTCTAACGAGGAAAATAAAATTGAATGAGGCAAAAGCAGAGAATACTCACTAAATACTCAATTCTTCCTCTGCATTCCCCAGTCTCCCCAGCAATTAAGACGTGACTAGTTTCAGCCAGTGAACTGTGAGCATGTGTTATTGGCAGGCCGAGGTGGTTTAAGCCTAGAGCTTTTCTTCCATCCTTCTCTTCCCTTGCTTACCCAAGAGGCCACACAATCAAGCTGGCATAGCTGCAAGACAGGGGAGGGCCTCCTCACCTTCATGAGATTTTATGTGAGTGAGAAAAGCCTCTATTGTGCTAATCCAGGAGAAATAGCCTTTTAGAGACTTTTTTTTTTTTTTTTTTAAACTTATTGGACCACAGGTAAAATGAATTGAATTCATCCTAATGGTTCAGGGCAAATTTTGCTCATTGGTCTTTGCATGGCCCACTTTTATTTATTTCAATAGTTATTTAATTAATATTTTAAATAAAGTACGCATTCATGAAACCAACCATCCCTCAGAACTAAAACTAGGATCTTGACAACACCCTTCATCTAACGCCATGGTCCTTCTACCAACTCCTTTCTGGGCCTTCCCTCACCCACGGAAACGTCACCCTAAATCCTGTATTCGTCATTCCCTAACTTTCCTGAATATATGGCTTTATAGCATCTATACATACTCCTAAAAATTATATTTTTAGAAATGTTTATTTGTTTTTTACTTTATATAAATGGTATGATACCCCATTTAATCAATTGGGACCTAATCATTTTTATGTAGTAGCATATTACTAAGATTTATCCTAATTACTAAGATTGGCCCACTTTATTTATTTTGACTGCTATAGACTGGATTTTTATTATTTTTCTTTTCTTGGACATGTTCTGGTCACTCTCCTTTTCAAGGCTTGAGGGAACTTAGATTATTTAGTTGCTCTACACACTTGTCACAAGAGAAGTAAAACTCTGAAATGTTGCAGGCAGACTTGAAGTGGCACAGGACTGGGCTTCATACTGGCCTGTGGTCAAACCCAAGCTTGACTTCTTACAAGTTTAGACTTGGTGGGTAGTTTACTCAATAAATGGCTGTGCTCGTGCTGTTCTCACTGGACTGCGGGCAGCATTCAACAAGATAAGCAACGGACAAAGACCTTTGTGAATTCTAACGTACCGCATGAATATTACTGTGTGTGAAGGGTGCTTCAATTTGCTTTTTTAAAATTCAAACACACACACACATTACACACACAAGCACCTTGTTCCTTATGTCAACGAAAATCGACCAATTCAAGCTTGTGACCATATTCTCCTCTGACTGTCCCCATGAGCGATCATCAGTAGAATGACCAGCAAATTGGAATCATCCCTCTCCCCTAACAGACGTCTCCACCCTTCTGGTTCTTTGAAGAGGCAGATGATACTCATTATGAGTCTTCCAACAAGTTGCAGGTGAAGCTGATTTGGAGAGGGGTGATTTTACTCAGCAAATGCTTCTTTTCCCAGTGTGTTTGTGTGCTGGTGGGAGATTGTTTGAGCCATGGTTTGCACCAAACAGAATGGCTTGCTACCATAAATCTTGCTTAAAATAACTGAAAGAAAATGGACTTTGGAGGCATCTGACCCAGGTTTTTAACATAGTACTGGCATTTACGGCCTTATCTCAGGAGAAGCACATATGTTTTCTGAGTCTCTGTTCTCTCATCTGCAAAACACAAAACATTAAATCAGATAATATAAGTTGAGTGCTAAGGACAGGCCCCAAAGTAAAGTAGCTGCTCATTTAAATGTCAGTTTTCCTTTTATTTCCCATTCCTAAGTTGTCAATTTCCTCAGAGACATATAGATAAAGGAACAGTGTCACGGTATGATTCGAAATACCTAAGAGAAAATATGTGCATTACCAAAGGAGCATATCTAATAAAATGCCAGAATCCATGTGTGAAACAACAAAAACCACTTCCAGTAGGTGAAAGGTTTCTAGATACTTGTTTTGGAAAAGCTGGGTTTCTGATACTTTCTTGCCTGGTTCTAGAGCTGAACCTGCCAGGAGAACTGACACTGCATGTCATTCTAGAGAGCCAGTGGGTAGCTGACCAAGAAAGTCAAAGAGATAAGTCCTTGGGAGGAAAGTGGACCTTGCCAGATAACCCTTATGATACTCCAGGAGGAAAAGTCAGCTTCAGATTAAAAGGATACACACTTTTAAATGTGGGAGGGGAGATGCTGTAAGGGAGGGTAGTTCAGAAGGGTGGGGAGATTCCCTGAGATTAAATTCAGATAGTAATAAATAGTAAGTTATTCAAAGGAACATAAGCATTGAAGGCAACTAAGGAAGTCAAACTATCTGCCCAGGAAATTCTCCAATGAGTTGAGTCTTTAAAAGGCCAGGCAGGAACGGATGTGGCTCCAGCAGTTGAGCCCCTGCATCCCACATGGGAGGTCCCAGGGTCAGTTCCTGGTGCCTCCTGAAAAAAAAAAACAAAGCAACAAGCAAAGCAAATAGTAAAACCAACTCAAGGAAGCCAATGTGGTTCCGTGTTTGAGCACCAGCTTCCCACATACAAGGTCCTGGGTTCAATCCCTGGTCCCCAGTACCTCAAAAAATAAAAATGAAATAGAATAGAATAGAATAGAATAGAATAGAATAGAATAGAATAGAATAGAATAGAATAGAATAGAATAGGAGTAAATAAAATGCCAGGCAGATGAGAACTGCCCAAGAAGAGAGAGCAGAGCAAATCTGGGGGACCTATGTAAGGAAGGCTTGATCTCTCCTGTCACAGGATTGGTGTTAGAAGAACACAAGTATTTACATGGACAGTCTTTCTCCTTGCTCTCAAAATCAGGTTAGAATGAAAGCCAAAAGTACAAGAGTTCAGAAGAATGAGAGCTTCCTGACTACCCAAAGTCAGCATTCTTGGTGAGACTGTCCAAATACTTTTTCAGTCTAAATGAACAAGCTTCCACTGAGTGCCTCCTATGAGCTAGGTTGTACGTTAAAGATCCAAGATGCGTCAGACATGGTCTTAAAATCTGGTAAAATAGAAATATACAAATGCTTAAGAAAAAGTCTCTCTCATCCCTTAACCTGGTGCTCATACCAGACTTTGTTTTGATTCTGGGTTTCTGAGGCCTGTCAAGAAGCTGGAAAAACATTCTTATATTTTGCAATTAGTTGTCAACATAAGAATACAAGATTAAGGCAGATAACCTCCAGACAGAGCAAAAAGAACACCTCAGTTTCCTGCCAATTATTAGCCATGTAGCCTTCAGTCAGTTCACTTCCAGGGCTGCCAGATTTAGCAAATAAAAACTGCTAAATTAAAATTTAGCAGTTTGATTTTAAATTTAAAACCCATTTAAATTTGGATTTCAGATAAACAATGAATAATTTTTAGTATAAGAATGTCCTAAATATTTCATGAAATATAGTAAAATTATTCACATTGTTTATCTGAAATTCAAATTTGTTTTCTTTTGTTTTTAATTAGAGAAGTTGTAGGTTTACAGAAAGATAATGCAGAAAATACAGAGCTCCCGTAAACCTACCCCCATTTTTAGCATTTTGCATTAGTGTGGTACCTTTCATATCACAATTGATGAGAGAATATGTTATAATTATACTATTAACTGTAGTCCATAGTTTACACTAAGGTTCACAGTTTGTGTTGTACAGTCCTATATTTGTTTTTAATTTTTATTCTAGCATCATATATACCGCCTAAAATTTCCTCTTTAAACTGCATTACGATATATAATACAATGGTGTTAATTACATTCCAAATGTTGTGTTACCATCACCACAATACATTACCAAAACTTCCAAACAGAAACTCTGCCCCAATTAAGAATTAACTCCCAATGAAAATGCTCCAAAATTGATAGTGGTGATGAATGCACAATTCTGTGAGTATACCGAAAGCCATTGAATGTACACTTTAGATCAGGGTTCTTAACCTTTTTTGTTCTATGGACCCCTTTGCCAGTCAGGTGAAAGCCATGGACCCCTTAGTAAGTCCACGCTATACTGTGTATTATTTAATAAATATATCACACCGACACCAACACGTCCCCACAAGAATAAAGTTTTTTTTTATTTCATTTCAAGCTCATAGACCCCTGGTTAAGAACCCCTGCTTTAGAAAGATCGTATGGTATGTGAATATATCTCAATAAAATTGCTTTAAAATGAAAATAATTAATTCCCCATTCCCTATGCCCACCCCAGCCCCTGGCCATCTGTATTCTAGTTTCTGACTATGAGTTTGCTTATGAAATTCAAATTTAAATAGATGTCCTGTATTTTATTTGGCAGTCCTATTCACTTCTCTGCATTTATTCTTTCATCTTTAAAATGGGAATAAGATTACCTACCTTGACAGTATACTGAGGATTAAGTTAGATAGGGTATGAGAGGCCTGGGCACAAGGTAGATACTCGATAAATAATAGCCCTTTCCACTTTCCTATCGCCTCAGGACAGACACTAAATAGCAAAATGGACTTGGACAAATGTATCCATCCTGATAGACAGTAGATGGTTTTCTGGGAGCTGGATCAGCCAGGTTTAGGAGGAGAAGAGATTCTCTGGCCCCGCTACTCCCACTCACTCAGGACTCCCCAGTAGGGTCTGGGGTGTGTGCTTATAAACAAATGCCAAGGCTTATATGAACTGTGGGCCTGCCTAGAATTTCTGGCATGTGCAGAGGCAGGCGTCTAGATGTGAGTGTGGCTGTTACATCCATACAGGAAGAAAGAGCATTTAAATGATCACGGATCATAACTGTTGGCTCCCAAATCTCTGCTGTTAAAACTCCGCTCCCCAGTAACTTAATAACACAGAACCATCAGGACTCCAGCTGGGCATGATAAGGAGGTCAAAGATAGGAGATAAAAACTGTAGGTTCTGGAGCAGATGTGGCTCAAGCGGTTGAGTGCCTGCTTCCCACATGGGAGGTCCCAGGTTTGGTTGTGGTGCCTCCTAAAAAAAACAAAACAAAACAAAAAACCACAAACAACAAGCAAACAAACAAAAAAACCAACTCAGGGGAGCTGATGTGGCTCAGTGGTTGAGGGCCAGCTTCCCATATACGAGGCCCAGGGTTCAATCCCCAGCCCTGGTACCTCAAAAAAAAACAACAACAAAGCAAAACAAACAAACAAACAAAAAACCTATAGGTCCTAGATATGCCTGTCTCTACAGAGAAAGGCAATGGGTCGGGGATGGGGATCTAGTCCCAAGGGAATGTATCTGTGGCTCAGACCAGGCCAGCTACACACTACTCAGCAAAGCCCACAAAGCCCATCTTGAGAGGTAGTGTGGAAATTGTAGAGAGAACTAGAGCATCAGAGGAGAGGAGAGCTGCTGCCCTACTGTCCCTGAGAGCCTTGGATTCCGCACACGTATTCCAAGGGGTTGGCATGTTCACAAGTTAGTGTCAAAAGTTGTCCTACATTACCAGGTAAAATAAAGCAGCCCTCCTATGTTTCATAAGTACCCCATCATTTAAAGTTACCAAGGAGGGAAATTATATTTTGTCAGGTTTGTGTTGCCATCTTGGGGCCATACTGTTATTTTACCATAGGTATCACTTTGTCCTTCTCGGTGACCTAAGGTTCTATACTACTGGAAGATAAAAGGTTAGCTGTAATAAAATTCTAAGTTAAGATCAGTTCAAGCTCTACCTGAAACACATCAGGCAGGAAATGAAATTTTTTCTTGAAATCCACCCTGTAATTGTAAATGAAATTAAAGAAAAGAAGTGGGAGAGGAAGAATGGAAGAGCTCCTGTATCTGTTTCTGGAGTTTTATTCCTGGGACAAGCTTAAAGTAAGAACCATGGTTTAGGGCAGTAGTTCTCAAACTGTGATCTGTAGATCCCTAAGCCTCCTGACAACCTTTCACAGGGTCCATGGTCAAAATTATGTTCATAATAACACCTTGGTGTTATTTGCTTTCTTAAACTCTTTCTCTCAGGAGTATACAGTGATTTCTAGAGACCACATGACATATCCATCATTATCAAAAAAGGCTATTCAAATGCATCCCACTTTTTCAATTACATATCTATCTGAGGCCAGATTTTCTTTATACACAACAACCAAAACAATATATGGCAACAGACTGCATGAAAAAACATATATCAGAGTCCCATTGTTTTCTAGTAAGGCAGGCATTAAAGATGTGCAGTTAGGTCTTTGATTTTAGTTCTTTCTTCTTTTTTAATATAGGCATTTTAGGGCTATAAATTTCCCTGTCAGCACTGCTTTAGCTGCATCTCATAAGTTTTTATTTGTTTTGTTCTCATTTTCATTTGTTTTGACATAGTTACAGATTTCTTTTGCAGTTTCCTCCTTGACTGACTGATTGTTTAAGAGTGTATTGTTTAATACTCGATAGGGGTCTAACATCCATGATATATAAAGAGATACTACAGCTCAACTATAAAAATACAAACTACCGAATTAAAAAATGGGCAAAAGATTTGAATGGACAATTGTCCAAAGAAGAAATACAAATGGCAAAAAAAAAAACCTGAAAAAATGTTCAACATCACTAGCAATTGGGGAAATGTAAATCAAAACTATAATGAGATATCATTTAACACCTATCAGAATGACCGCTATTAAAGTCAGAAAACAACAAGTGTTGGAGAAGATGTGGAGAGATAGGAGCCGTTATTCACTGGTGATGGGGCTGTAGAATGGACTGCCACTGTGGAGGACTGTTTGACAGTTCCTAAGGAAGTTGAATATAGACTTCCCATGTGATCCAGCAATACCACTACTAGGTATATACCCAGAAGAACTGAGAGCAGTGACACAAACAGACATCTGCACACCAGTGTTCATAGTGGTGTTATTCCAAAAGATGGAAACAACCCAGGAGTCCATCAACCAATGAATGGATAAACAAACTGGTGTATACACATGATGGAATATTGTAAGAAGAAATGAAGTTGTAAGGCATATGACAACATGGCTGATCCTGGAGGACATTATGTTGAGTGAAACAAGCCAGACACAAAAAGACAAATACCATATGATTGCACTATCATGAACTAAATATATTGTGTAAACTCATGGCGTTAACAATTAGAATATAAGTCACCAGAAAATAGAATGAAGGTAGAGAATGGAGAGCTGAGGGTTAATCTGTGTAGAATTGATAAAAAGTTTATTTGTAAATCTTTGGAAATGAATGGAAATGGTGTTTGTGACTAGCAGAGCTATTATATGGGTATGACAGTGGTTGAAAGGGAAAGTCTAAGGACATGTATATTACTAGAAGGAAAGCAAAAAAAAGTAACATGGGACTGTATAACATAGTGAAACCTCATGTGGAATACAAATATGGGTAATATTGCATCTATAAGACTGTTTTTACAAAATATAAACACAAATAAACTAGAGATGGAAACAGAATAGCAGCTATGTATGGCAGGAATTTTTTTTTGTTTGTCTTTTTTGTTTATTATTATTATCATTGGAATAAATAAAATGCATTAATAATTATTGAAGTTATGAATGCACAACTATGTGATTATACCAAATACCATTGATTGTACAATATGGATGGATTTATGCTTTATTAATATGAATCAATGAAATTGATTTGTTAAAAGAAGAGTGTGTTGTTTAACGTCCATATATTTGTGCCTATTCTGGTTCTCTGCCCCTTATTAATTTCCAGCCTCATTCCATTTTGGTCATAGAAATTGCATTATATAATTTCAACCTTTCTAAATTTGTTGAGACTTGTTCTGTGACCTAGCATGCGCTCTATCCTGGAGAATGGTCCATGTGCCCTCAAGAAAAATGTATATCCTGCTGTATTTGGGTGTAATGTTCTGTATATGTCTTTTAGGTCCAGGTCCTCTATAATGTATCGCTCAAGGTCTCTGTTTCTTTACTAACCATCTGTTGAGATGGTCTATCTGATGGTGATAATGGTGTATGAAAGTCCCCCAGTATGATTGTAGAGGCATCTATTTCTCCCCTTAGTTTTGCCAGTGTTTGCCTCATGTATTTTGGGGCACCCTGGTTAAGTGCCTAAATCTTTATGATTGTTCTTTCTTCTTGATAGATTACCCCTTTTTATTAATATATAGTGTCCTTCTTTGACTCTTACAACAGTTTTGAATTTAAAGTTTGTTTGTTTTTTTAAGAATTGACCCTAGGACCCCATACATGGGAAGCAGGTGCTCAATCACTGAGTTACATCCACTCCCCAGTGAGAGTTGGATTTTTTGTTTGTTTTAGGAGATACCGGGAATCAAACTTGGGACCTCATATATGCGAAGCCAGTGCTCAACCACTTGAGCTACATCTGCTCCCCTAAAGCCTATTTTGTCCAATATTAGTACAGCTACTCCCATCCTTTTTTTTTGTTATTGTTTGTGTGTAAAATCGTTTTCCAGCCTTTCGCTTGCGACTTTCTTGCATCCCTGAGTCTAAGGAGAGTTTTTTGTAAACAGCATGTAGATGGGTCGTATTTCCTTATCCATTCTGCCAGTCAGTGTCTTTTGATTGGAGAGCTTAATCCTTTAGCATTCAATGATACTATGTCAAGGCAGTACTTATTTTAGCCATTTTTTTTTCATTAGGTTTATGTATGTCTTATTTTGTTTAATTTCTCTTTTTATCCTTTTAGTTACTCTTACTAATAATCTTCCTTTTTGCACTCTCCTCCAACCCTCTCTCTCCTGTTTTTTCCTTTCAACCTGCAGAACTCATTTTAGTATTTCTTGAAGGGCAGGACTCTTGTTGACAAACTCAATTTCTGTTTCTCTGTGAATATTTTGAAACTCTCCCTAATTTTTGAATGCCGGCTTTGCTGGATACAGAATTCTTGGCTGGCAGTTTATTTTTCAGCAACTTAACTATGTCATACCACTGCCTTCTCACCTCCATGGTTTCAGATGAGAAATCAGCACTTAATCTTATGTTGTAAGAGCACTTCCTAGACATGTCCATCCATGTCCCTCATAAGGATTGGGAAATTTTGGGCCATTATGTCCTCAAACACTCCTTCTGCCCCCTGTCCCTTCTTTTCTCCTTCTAGGATTCCTATAATACATATGCTTGTGCATTTCATATTATCATTCTATTCCCTGAATCTCTATTGAATTTTTCCCAGTTTTTATCTATCTGTTCCACCATCTGTGTGATTCCAGATGTCCTATCTTTAACGTTGCTAATTCATTCCTCTGCCTGTTCAAATATGCTGTTATGTGCTTCCAGAGATTTGCAAAATACAAAAAACAAAGCCATTCTTTCCACTAAACTTTTTTCATTCCATGGTTATTTTTCATAAAAATGTTTATTTATTTACATACAATTGGTTTTACAATGAATTAATATTTTAAATTTTTTCTTGGTTTTAATTTCTAATAAGATAAAAATCAATAGATAAATATACATAAAAGACTTTTGAGGTCTGGAATATTTTTAAGGGTACAAAGTGTTTGGACTCTAACGAGTTTCATAACTACTAGTTTAGGGGAAACAAATAAAAGGTTAAGAATTAGGAAAGCAATGCCAATATATGAAGAAAATGGGATCAGTTCTTACAGAGGTGGGGACTGCATTCATTGGGCTTGTTCTATGTGGACCTATGAGTAAAAGCCCAATAAGAGGATATCAGCCCAATAATAACTTTCCAGTGGCCTGTGTTATACCAAGATGAAAAGAAATATTTTGATAAGGAGTGAGTTCCCCATCCCTGGAAGTATGTAAGCAGAGTCTGGGAAACATTTATCAAGGATGTTGCAGAGAGGAAGCCAGGTACCAGTGAAGGCTGGCATGGGGGTGGGATGGGGTGTCTAAAGGACTTGAAGATCCCTTACAACCTGAGTCTCTAACTTGATGGAAAGACTGAAATGATTTTCGTGAAAGTCAAAAGTGGAGTTTTATTGGCCTGATCCTAACCATACCGTTACTCCCCTGCCAGCTACCTTTTAACAACCCTTCCCATTTGCACTGGACTTTGTAGATGACAAAACTTTCCACTCATTTTATTTAATGTGATCCTCTCAATTACCCCATTGACAGAGGCTCCAAGAGGCAGTGGGAATCTCCCAAAATGACACAGCTGGTAAGCAGCATCTCCTTCTGGCATCACCCACGTTATTCTTTCCACTGTATCTCAGCCGCCTCCCAACCTGCCCAAGGTTTGGGCGAGCACCCAAAATCAAAAGCACAGCCCGACATCTCCTCCCTCCTCCACGTGTGTCTTATGCGTAATGAAACACTTTACCTAGTTTGCCTCCTGCCAAGGTACCCAGTGCAACATTCTTGCTCATGTCGAGGAGTCTCTTACCCCTGGTCCCACCCCCTCCCCTGTACATTTCTTCCTGGGGAAACACTGGACTTTTGTGAAGCCTGAGCTGTTCAACTTTCCCCAGGCATGCTAATGAGTTGTTTTAAGTGGCGTGTGAGTTTAGTGTTTAGGAAATCCAGGGGCTGAGCGTGCGGGAACGAGCGCCTGCCCGTCTCTTTCCAGTGCCCTTGGAGTGGCACTTCCACCCGCCTGCAGCCTTCCCTCCTTGGGCAGGGATCCCATCAGATTTCACAAGCCAGGCAGGGTCAGGGCTGGTGAAAACGTGAATGGGGATGCCCAGAACAACAACGGCAGCAGGCGGTTATCCTTGGGAGAAGGGGGTGAGCCAAGCCACGTGCCAGCGATGCAATGAGCTGGTCAGACCCTGGGACAGACCTGTTGGATTAGCACACAGCTTAGATTCTGAAAAGACAAATTTTAAAGGCAGTCCTTAGTTTTGATGATTTTCATACAGGTTCATACTGGATTACCAGGATGCAGATATATGCTGACAGGTAATTTCTAGAGCAGGGACCTGCAAACTCTTTCTATAATGAGACAGACAGTAAATATCTTGGCTTTGTGGACCTGATGGTTCCTGACCCAACTACTCAAATATGTTGTAGCACGAAAGCCGCAGAAGACAATAGGTAGGTGGATGGACGTGACTGTGTTCCAATAAAACTTTAGTTATGGACACTGAAATTTGAATTACAAATAATTTTCACATGACACAAAATTCTTCTTTTAATTTTTATTTAACCATTTAAAAAGTTTAAATCCATTTAAAATCCATTCTTAGTGCAGGGGCTGTATAGTATGTGGGCTAGATTTGGCTCACGGCTATAGTTCCCGAACCTCTATTCTGGAACAATGGTGTTCCAAATATATACGTTAAATGACTAATTTTTAAATTTTCATTTCCAAGCTTTCTGTTAGATATTTTTATAAATGTATGTTAAAATCAGTTACTATTAAAAGGAAATAAGAAACCAAAGGCTATAAAATGCAAGTCTACTGATCACATGACTGGATACTGACTGCAGCAATGCCAAATCTAATGAATGTTCTCAAGGTCTGAACTCACCTTTCCACGGCCCACACAGTTGTGTGGTCACACCGTGGGTGGCCCTGTAAACCTAAAGTAATAGCCTTGCTGGTCAAAAGTCAATTAGCGTATCAATTATTTAAATTATCATCTAGTATCTCTGAGGTGCTTAAAGTTTGTGGTTTCCATACTCAGGTAAACAATTCCACTTTCTGTCCCACTTGTCTACCTATTCTTAGAAATCTTGGGTTACTTCTATCAAGGGTTGGCCAGGCCATGCCCAGAGACAAGCTCCAATTCCATCACAATAACCATTGCTAATCAGTATTTCTCTGGCTCTGCCTCTAGCCTCTCCGTCCCCTCCAAATTCCCACCCACCAATCTGGGAGCCCTAGGGCATAGTTCACCAGTGCTCCGGGAAGAGTTATCCTTGCCTACGCTGGCGTCTGAGTTCATGCACCTGTCACAACTTCTACCATTGCCAGACCCCCTGCAGCACAATGCTCCCTCCTTCTGCCTCTCTGCTCTCAAACCACAATGTCTATGCTTCTTCCACCAGTCTGCCCAAGCAGAGTCATCCACACCAATGCCTTATGGTTCATTCTCCCATAGGAATCACACAAGACTAGCCCGTTCCATGTTGACCCACCTGTACTTCAGCTCCCTCTCCTAAGAAGGCACACTGTCCCCGCCCTCCCCGCCCCAGGCGCTGTAAGCAGCAGAGACCAAGCTGTGCTTAGGCCATCTTTACCTCCAGCCTCAGCCTCCTTTCCTTGCACCAAGCTTCAGTGACCCATTCTCTCCTTCCTGATGGTGAGTTCCTTCACAGGAGGCACTGTGGTTCCTCCTGATAAGAGACCTGACCCTAAAAGCATGCCCAGGCACTTCTGAATCTTGAATGAACCTGAGATAATGCTGGGTTCTATTGTGACCCCGGGTTGTTCTAATGCCTCAAAGATCCTTTAGTCCCTGGGCTTTTCCGCTGGCTGCCCTGGAGCTCTTACTGGTATGTGGAGAGATCTCTGAGGATGGTGAAGAGGGCGAGAGCATACTGGGTGTGTGTGGTTTAAGTGCCTTATCCCTACAGCTCAATAAATTTTAATCACCTTTTTGAAAGATAATTTATATGCAGTAAAATGCATCCAATTTAAGTATACAGTTTGATGAGTTTTGATAAACGCATACACCTGTGAAGTCACAACTTCAATCAAAATAAAGAACATTTACATCAACCCCCAAAACTTCCCTTGCACCAGATGGCAGTCAGTTTCCACATCCAGCCCCAGGCCTAGACAACTACTGAACCACTTTCTGTCAATATAGATTACCTTTACCAGCTCTAGAGTTTAAGAGAAGTGGAATCTCGCAGTATAGACTCTATTGTACAAGGCTTCTTTCATGCAGCATGATGTTTTTGAGGTTTATCCATGTTTTTGCTTACATCAGTAGTTTGCTTCTTTTCCTTGCTGAGTAGAATTCCATTTTACGGTATACCACAGTTTGTTTATCCATTTACCAGTCAATTGAAATTAGTGTCGTTTCCAATTTGGGGCTCTTGTGACACTGCTATGAATATTCATTTGCAAGTATTAGGTGAAAATATGCTTTTATTTCTCTTGGGTAAATACCTAGGAGTGGAATTGCTAAGTTGTATGGTAAATGTATGCTTAACTTAATAAAAAACTGCCAAAGAGTTTTCCAGTGTTGCTTTACCATTTCACATTCCCACCAGCAGTGTATGAGAATTCCATTTACTCCAAAACCTTAGCAACCCTTACTATTGCCAGTCAGCAGATCTTCAGATGGACTAATTATCCTAGATTATCCAGGCAGACTCAATGTCCTCACAAGGGCCCTTAAATGTGGAAGAGAGAAATGGAAGAGAGAACGAGAAAGATGGCATCATGAAAAGACTCAGTCCAATATTACTGGCTTTGAAAATGGAGTAAGGGACCATGGGCCGGGGAATATAGCCGGCCTCTAGAAGGCCTGGAAAAGGCCAGGAAGTGGATTTACCCCTAGAGCATCCAGAAGGAATGCAGTCCTGCCAATGCCTTAATTTTAGCTGAGTGAAACCCATTTCAGACTTCTGCCCTCCAGAGCTGAAAGATAATAAATTTGTGTTGTTTTAAACCATTGCTGTAATTTGTTACAGCACCAATAGAAAGCTAATACATGAGTGTTGGTAAAGGAATTTGTTTTATCAAAGTTGTCAAACTTACCTTCATAAAATTGTTTACATTATTTATTTGTTTATTTAGCAGTTTAATGTCTGTAGGATCTGTACAGACAGCCTTTCTTTTATTCCTGATATTGATGTCTGTTTTCTCTCTTTTTATCTTGATCATTTCAGCTTGAATTTAATTAATTGTATTGATCTTTTCAAAGAATGAGCTTTTATTTATTTTCTCTATTTTCAGTCTGTTTTCTGTTTCATTTCTTTCTGATCTTAACTTTATTATCTCCTTCCTTCAACTTATTTTGGGTTTAATTTGTTTTTCTTTTTCTAGTTTGTTAAAGTGGGAGTTTAGATCATTGGTGAGGAGCCAGATGGAGACAATTCCCCACGAGTTTCTCATGTTTCTGTACCTGTTACAAGCAGAAGCATTTACATCCTTGATTCTAGGCTATCTTTTCCAGGATGTTTGTATAGCAAACAGTCTTGGAAGATACTGAAATGTCTCCTGCCAGAGCAAAGGGCAGGTGTGTGTTTAACGTCCAGCATAAGAAACACAATGTCTCCCTCTGGGGAAAAGTTCAGTTAGACTTACTGCCCATTAGAAAAGAGCCAGGTTTCCCGAGAAGGCACTTCCTCTCCTATAATGCAACCCCCTGTGCCCAGGTATCATCTGGCTCACTTTTCATCACCCTATGGCAACTGAGACTCAGGAAAGCAGCACAAATGATGATACTCTGGCCACTGCTCTTGTTGTGAGTAATGAAGTCCTTTGTTTCTGACACAGGAGTCTCATGTCTTCTGCCCACCTCCAGGAAACTGGCAGGCTAATTTGTTGCCTCAAAATTAGGGTAAAATCTCAGACCCTCCACGGTATATACAAGCCTTTATTCTTTATTCCCATGAGCGTTTAAAGCCATCAGTTCCCCTATAAGTACTGTGTTAGCTCAGCTCACAAATATTGATTTTTTTCAGTTCAATGCACTTTGTAATTTTCTTTGTGATTTTTTAATTGAGCCATAAATTATCTAGATATATGTTGCTTAATTTTTAAAACTGGAAATTTTCCAGGTATCTTCCTGTAACTGATTTCTAGTTAAATTTTTTTGAGGTCAGAGAATATACTCTGTAAGATTTAAATCCCTTTATATTTATTGAGACTTGTTTTGTGGCCCAAGCATACAGCCTGTGTCAGTGAATGTTCCATATGACCTTGAAAGAAATGTATATTCTGCCCTTGTGGGGAAAAATGTTTTATGCGTTTCAATTATGTAAAATTGGTTGTTCAATTATTTTATAATGTTACTGATTTTCTTTTCATATATTCTACCAATTACTTAGAAAGCATTGTTGAATATTGCTACAATAATTATGAATTGTCTATTTCTTTTTTTCAATTATGCCAGTTTTGACTTCGTGAAGTTCTATAATTAGATACATAAACATTTGCAAAGGTTAGGTCTTCCTGACAAATTTACTCTTCCAGTATTATGAAACATCCCTCTTTACTTCTGGTAATATGCCTTGTGTTAATATAGCTAATTTAGATTTTTATGTTTAGAGTTGGCATAGTACATTTATTAATATTCCATTTTCTTTTTTAACTTTCTGTGTCTTTATATTTAAAATATACTTCCTGAAGATAACACAGTTGTATTTTGCTTTTTTATACAGTGTGAAAATCTTTGCTTTTTAACAGGAGCATTCAGGCAATTTACATGTAATAATATGATTGCTGTTAAATCTACCATCTTGCTATTGTTTTTTTGTTTTGTTTTGTTTTGTTTTTTCCCCCATCTGGCGTCTGTTTCTACTTTCCTTCTTTTCCTGCCTTTTTTGGGTTAATTTAGTATTCTTTAGTTTTCCATTTTTTCTCTTTATCTGCTTAATTTTTAGTTTTTCTAGGGTTCAGAATACTTTATCTTAACTTATCACAGTCTATAGCTGAATAATATATCATTTCAGGTTTAATGTAGTAACCTTACAACAGCATATTTTCATTTCTCCACTCCTGTCCATTGAGCCCACTGTTAAGAAGGGAGCCTTCTAGAGGGACTTTACTGAATGCCCTGGCTGTTCAAAGAGTCTCTCCACTGTGACTGGACGGAACCGGAATGTGCAGATTTGTATTTGGTCAAAATTCAAGGGGACCTCTATGTGGCTTTAGGATGGAGAATTGATCACTTGATAAGAAAAATTACATATGCAGTAGGTTTGAGGATCTTTCAGGTAAAAGATGTAGCAAAATAGACTGCTGCTGGAGCAGCAAGAACTCAGGATCTAGGAGTTATCTTTTTTTGGAATTGCACTGAATCCCTGGACCCAAAATGCAATGGCAATTTACACATAGCTGGTCTTAGTCTGGGAGCTCAAGCTTAACCACCTGTATTAGTCAGCCAAAGGGGTGCTGATGCAAAGTATGAGAACTCTGTTGGCTTTTATAAAGGGTTTTTATTTGGGGTAGAAGTTTACAGTCACAAGGCCCTAAAAAGTTCAACTCATGGTACCATAAGAGGTACTTTCTCACCCGAAGTCATTGGCCATGTGTTGCAGCATGGTGGCGGGCGATGTCTGTGAGGGATCAGCCTTCCTTCTTCCTCTTAAGGCTCTGTGGTCCCAGCTTCTTCTGATCTCAGCTGTAGGCTGGCTTAAGGCTCATCTCTCTCCCAGAGCCTCATTTCTTTCCAGGCTCAGCTGCTCTGTTCTCTTCACAAGCTCAGCTATAGACTATCAGGCTCATCTCTCTTCCCGGGGCCTCTGCCGTGTATAATGAGCTGTCTCTCTTCCCCTGTGTTCTTTTTCTCTGTGTGTCCACTTCCATGTGAGAGTCTGTTTTATCAGCCCACCAAGGGGCCTGGGACTCAAGGCTGAGTCGCACTCTAATGACAAGGTTGAACCAAAGCCTAATCTTAACATAATTTAATCAAATGTCTCCGCTGAATCTAATACAATCAAAGGGTTATCACGCCCAGAGGAACAGACCAGTTTATAAACATAATCTATATCTCTTTTTGGAATTCATAAATAATATCAAACTGCCACACCACCCAAGAATTAATTTAGAGACTTAAATCATATCAATCAACAATTACCAAGGTCCCAGTATGGCCCAGTCTCTATGCTAAGGATCATAGGCACTGCCTTTACTGCAGAAAGAGAAAGGCACCTAAAATGAATAAACAATCAAGTGAAAATCATCTTGGGATACTAATAAAGCCTGAGAAGAGCACAAATAACTAAACCTGCTGTTTCCATTGAAGAGGGGGCGCTAAGGGCTTTACAAAGCAGGAAGCATTTGAGGAGAGTTTTGGCTAATGAATAGGGGTTCTCAAAGGATGAAGGCAAGAGGCACTTCAAAGAGAAGAAGCAGCATGTGCAAAGGCACACAAGCTTGAACGCACGTGAGTATTTCTGGCTCTATGTTCAAGGATAATTTGTATAGTGAAAGGGTAGGCAGGAGCTTGATCATGGAGGGCCTTGAATGTCAGGCTAAGTGCCTCGGACTTTATCTTGGTGGTGTTGGGAAGAGATTTCTGCAGGGCCATGACCTACCCAGATTAATATTTTAGAATGAAGTTTCTTGAGTCTGTGAGGTCTATGGCAGCAGGAATCCTAGGCTAGGACATTTGCACTCTTCGCACTTAGGAGCACGGATGGAGGAGAGAGCTTGGGGAAGGCAGGAAGCAGGATGACTCCCAGGAAGAGTCCAAGCCCACAGCGCTGACTGCAAAGGGCACATGCAGCCCTTGAAGCAAGGGCCAATCCACAGGTAGCCCCTGAGTCCCACAAAGGATGGGGACCAAGCTGGAATCTTAGAGATTCCCCTTCTACTCAGAGACCCAGAGCAGACCACTCTGTCTTTCTGTGACTTTTGCATATGGGTGAAATAAATATGTTCTTGTTATAAAAATTAATAAAAAGGTCAAACCTTGCCAATAGTCAGGCATGGAACCAGCCCGAGTGGCAGCATCAGCAGCAGTACAGCTATGGCTCTGGAAGTAGCAACCTGGGGGGAGCGCGAGGCCCTGGGAGACACTAGCTGTGAGGACCCGGTGATAGTGCAAGAGGTACTAGATTTTGACGACTTCGCACCATGGCTGAGTATAAGGTAGTTGTTCTTGGCGCAGGAGGCGTTGGAAAGTCTGCTCTGACCGTGCAGTTTGTTCAAGGAATTTTTGTTGAAAATTGTGATCCTATGATAGAAGATTCTTAGCAAATTGAAGCAGGTGGACAACAGTGTATGCTTGAAATCTTGGATACTGCAGGAACAGGACAATTTACTGTAATGAGGGATTTGTACATGAAAAATGGATAAGGCTTAGCATTAGTTTATTCAGCCATAGAACAGTCCACATTTAATGATTTACAAGATCTGAGAGAGCAGATTCTTCCTGTAAAAGACACTGATGATGTTCCAGTGATTCTGGTTGGTAATAAGTGTGACTTGGAGGATGAAAGAGTTGTGGGAAAGCAGCATGGTCAAAATCTAGCAATGATGGAACAACTGTGCATTCTTAAAATTTTCTGCAAAATCAAAAATAAATGTTAATGAGATCTTTTATGACCTAATATGGCAAATTAACAGAAAAACTCCGGTGCCTGGGAAAGCTTGCAAAAAGACACCATGTCAGCTGCCTGCCCTCCAGCTCGTGGTCCCAGAGCCCCCTGTGCTGCCACCGGTTCAGTTCCCTCCTTTCCTAATTCTGCCATTGCCTTAGTCTCCCCTCCACAGCCAGAGCCAGATCCTGGTATGGCTTACACTGGGCCTACCCCAGCCGGAGCCACGGCAGCTCTGGGACCAGGAACTAACCTGACCAGACCCCCAGAGACTCCGGTCTCCCCCAGCACTACCTGGAGGGGGCGGACAACACGACCCAGAAATGTGGAGGAATTAATGCCTTTGGGGTGGGTTTTGTCCTTCGTTAGAGTCAGGAAACAGGAAAGAATGACCCGATCACAATGGTTCCATCTATAGACCCTACTGGAGATTTCCCACTTGACCAAGGGACCTTCCATGTTTTCTTGAGAAGCTGTGGCCAGCTCAGTAAAGTGCTATTTTATATTTGCTTGTCCTCTTTCTCTGCCTCATTTCTGCTTTTCCCTCACGCTTGCTTCCCTGGGAGCATACCTCCCAAAAAACTTTACCATATGAGCTTTGCCTCTGATACAACCTTCTAGGAAACCCAAGTTAAGATGACACGTAAAGGCCCTAGATCTACCTGGGTACTTGGTACTTGGTTAATGTCGTCCTCTCCTTCCCTCCTAGGAGCATATCTTCCTCTTCTTAGACTTCTTAGGTTCTTGTGAGGCTCAGTTGAGATGATGCATGAGTGTTTTGTGACCTTTTGGGGGCAGCAGTTATGCTGTGCCAGGGCAGAGCACCACTACAAGTTAATTAACACAAGTGGGCTAAGCAGTCACGGGGCGTGGCTTTCATGTGGTGGGCAGGCATTCTTGCTCTTATTCATCGGGAGGAATGGCCAGTGTGTCACAACGTTTTACTAGCTGGACTACCTCTGAGCCCATTTCCTCATTTCTTCAACTGGGGTAGCTCTATCTAAGTCATCTCGTTCTTATGAGGTTTAATAAAACCATGGTGTGAGCCTGCTTTGCAAACTCTAAAGTGCCATGTAAATGAAAGGGGTTAGTATTACTACCAGAAAAGGTAGCAGCTCAATAAATACTTGCCGAATAAATGGACTGCTTGTGAAGTAGAGAACATTCGTTCAAATAGGGCCAGGGTCCCGATGTAAATTAGGCATGCATCCTGGTTCAGTTTATAAACCTCCTGGAGAATCAGGAGCAAGAGAATAGGAATCAGAGGTTTGTTTCTTGGTGAATGTATTAGTTCTCTATCACATTGGTTCTCTGCATATTGCAAATGCAAGTCCAACAGTGAATTAGGAAAAACAGTGTTTTAGGAGTGGAAAAATATGAGAGCCATTTATTTAGTTGAAATAGGAGTGAGTTGGCATGTTGAACAAGATCTCTGTGGTTTCTAACAATTCTTTCTCAGTCCTAAAAGATCTTTAGTCCTTTGCAGTTACAGTTTCTTAAGAAACCACTTCAGGGATTACAATGGTCATAACTTGTGTTTGTTGTGTATACACCTTTGTGTCATTTATGTCAATATATTATTTAATCTTCCCAAACATCTTATGAGATAGGCAAGACTTCCCTCATTATGAGTTAAAGAAACTAAGATTAAGAGAAGTTTAGCAACTTTCCTCAAATGCCAAAGCTAAGTTTTGTGGAGCCAATATTTGAAAGGAGATCTGGTCTATTTGCCAAATCTGTGCTTGCTCCTCTACCCAGTTGCTGTCCCAAAGTCTTGTCTACCCCTTTACAACATTCCTATTCCTTTTCAAGTTGGGCTCTGCAGAATCAGTTTGACACCAATAATGTGTTCCTGTAACCCAAGGACAACTACAAAACCAAAAATACACATTGGTTACTCAACAGCCAGTGGCTCTCAAGAAAAAAAGGCAGCATCGATTTGTAGGGCTTGCCGATTTCTACAGTGTTATTTTGCCACCTCAGTGATTTAAAGCTACTGAGTTGATGTCACTGAGTGCAGAGCTGGGAAAAGATGCGCACAGTCAGCCCTTCTGAGCTGGGCCAAGCTGGCTCCCACACACCAGCTCCTCAGCCACAATCTCAACAGCCAAAGAAGCACTATAAGGTGAGCAAGAACCAATGGCAGTCCCTGGCTTTTCATTTGTTTGTTTGCTTGTTATTTTACAGTTTAGTTGGAAGGCAAAATGCCTACTGAACAGGACACCCTTTGATCCCTTTTTATGGCTTGTGCTAACACTCAAGCTAAGAAAAATGTAGAGGTGTGCAAATTAAAGCTAAATCCTGTAGTAAAATAAACAGGTGCAGCTCTTTGGGGAAGCAATAAATACTAAGTATCAAATAATAAAGATAACTCTGACCCTGTAACCCCACCCCTAAGAATTTATCCAAGGAACTAATTCCTTCTAAGGAATTTGCAGAGCCCCAAATCTAAGATTGGGGATGCATTCATTGCAGAGTTGTCTACAAAAGCAAACAAATAAACAAAGCTACTAGAAACGGTCTCAATAGCCAACATCAGGTTAAGCATTTGTGGTAAACAGAATAATGGCCCCCAGATATGTCCATGCCCTAATCTCCAGAACCTGTGACTATGTTACATTACACAGCAAAAAGGACTTTACAGATGTAATTCAGGTTACAGACCTTCAAATAGGGAGGTGGTCCTGGGTTATCCGAGTGGGTCCAAGTGAATCGAATGAGCTCTTAGAAACAGAAGTTTCTCCTGCTGGAGCAGACAGATATGGGAGAAGAGGAAGTCAGAGAGATTTCAAGCATGAGAAGGATTCGGCGCATCTTGTTGAGTAAGAACCAGAGAGAGGGGCCTCTAGGCTCTAGAAGTGGCCCCCGCCGAAGCCAGCAAGGGCATGGAGAACTCAGCCCTCCACGGACAAGCAAGTAAATTCTGCCAATAGCCCAGACGGACTTGGAAGCAAATTCTCGCCCAGGGTCTCCAAATAAGAGTCCAGGCCCCCAACACTGGATTTCAGTCTTGTGAGGCTCAGAGCAGAAGAACCAGCTGAGCCTGCACAGATTTCTGACCCACAGAACTGTGAGATAATGAATTTGTGTGGGTTTAAGCCAGTAAGTTTGTGGTGATGTGTTATGTCAACAATAGAAGCCTAATACGGTATTATTCATCCTGGGTTGTCATACTGTGCACACATTTTTTAATAATCATTACAATGATCTTGTAGTAACACAGAACTATCTGTGTTATGATAAGTGAAAAAGCAAAGCTTGCTAGATGAAGTCCTTATGACCGACATTAAAAATATGTGTTGGGAAGCAGATGTGGCTCAACCACTTGGGCGCCCACCTGCCACGTGGGAGGTCCTGGGTTTGGGTCCCGGTGCCTCCTAAAAGAAGATGCCGTCTCCGGCCCCAACGAGCTAGAAGCTGCCCCCACCCCAATGAGCTAGACTCCACCCCCGCTGCAACAAGCAGATGCCACAGCCAGCAGACACAGCAAGCAGATGTGGCTCAGTCCATTGAACACTCACCTCTCATGTGGGAGGTCCTGGGTTGGGTTCCCAGTGCCTCCTGCAGAAGGTGAGCAAACAATAAGCAGACAGACGAGAGAACCATCTGGGGGAGAGGGGTTAAATAAAGTAAATTTTAAAAAAATATATGTGTGTAAATGAAGTTCCAAACGAAAAGATGGAAATAATTAGAATTTGGAGAGAAATTCTTCCTTCTTTGAGGATCTAAGCATCACTGCTTAGAATTGACATAAATCTACCTGATCAGAGGCTCTTCACTTTTTCCAGAACCTTGGCCTTGCTCCAATGGGGCCAAAATATCCAGGAGCTGCAGTGTCATCCCTGACATCTTTTCTCAACCCACAAAAACAATGAAGTCAATAGATGGAGCCATCTCAATGCCAAATTTTTCTGTGATATTTTCTTTCTTAAGCCTCTGGCACCTGCTACCACCTGGCAAACACAGATGCCAAATAAATGTCCAAAGTACAAGTGAATATTAAGGGGAAACTTGGAAAAAGACAATCGTGTTGACGTTGGCAGTTCTTTTGTTTCACGCACACACACGTTCATGGTTGTGATTTTTCTATTGCCTGCCAAGGATATTGTCACTTCTGGACTTTGTCCTTTGCTTGAGTTGGTAGAATTAAGCATTCTAGTGTATTCCTCAGGTCGGATGGCCTCTCAGCACTTGGCCACCTGACAGAGCTCTAGGGCCACTGATGTTGGCCGCTCTCCCCTTGCCTCCTTCACTTTCTTACAAATGTCGTCTGTTTGATTATCTCATCAGTTCTGGTGGAACTCAAGTTGTGACTGGACCTAGTGACCATCTCCAAGGCACATAAGTTTCCTCAGGGACCTGAGATCTTATATCTATTCATCATCGGGGACATTGGTAAAGTCCACCCTTCTTGGTCCAAGCCTCTTTACCTCAGACTTCTAGCAATGGTGAAGAAGGGGGGACTGGGCCATGTTGAGTCAGTTGTATGGTAAAGTGTGGTCCTCAGTCACTGAGGACCTACTTTGTATCAGATACTGTACTAGATCTCAGGGAGACTCAAAAAAATGGGCACAGTCTCTGCCCTCAAGCTGCTGACAGTCTATCAGGAAGACTTTCCAGCAAATAGATGTTTATAGCATGGTGTGGTACACGAACAGGTGCCATAAAACTGAAGAAAGGGGTCATTTAGCTCCACAGGGAGCTGGTGGAGAGGGCTAAGAAGCGCAGGGAGGGTTTTTCTGGGAAGGTAATCTCTGGGAAATATTCTGAAGAATGGAAGGTGAGTTTCACTCACTCCTTTGCCTGAGCCTCTCTCACCCCTGAAGAGGAAGGCTGTGGTCTGGACTGCCTAAATCCACACAAGACTTGTGGAGCTCAGATCCAAGTGGGCAGAGCTTCATCAGGAATTTGACGTTGTGGCAGGTGGGTCCCTGCTCTCCCACAAGGCCCAGCAAGGTGGGTTTTCAGGAGCTCCCTCTGCTGCCCCACCCATCCGCATCCCCCCCTCACTCCTCCGCTCAGGCCAGGCTCAGGCCAGCAGCCCAGGCTGGCCCACTCTAGGCATGCGGTAAAACCTCCGCCTTCCCCCCCGCACAGCTCCCTGCTGAGTGTGGCCGACACTGGAGTGGTGAGGAGTTGGGCCTGGGATGAAAGCAGCCAGAGCAGGCCTTTGACCTGGAGGCTTCCAGGAATGCCCAGCCCCAGCTAAGGCAAGTGCCACATGGTCCAGCTTGGCTCAAAACGCTCCACCTGAGGGACTGAGACCCACACCCCCAGAATGGAATAAATATTTTCTCCTCCCAGCTTGGCCCCATCTTTCTGCATATTTCTGAGGGGGCAAGATGTGGGTGCTCAGTCACTCATGTCCAAATCATCCATTATTTACTCTAAATATTTGGAGGCACCCTATTGTTGCATCTCTGGCAAAGAAGAGTTTCCCAGGTAAAGAAAAAAGGTGGTGAGCATTTTAAAGAGATGAGCATATACCTTCGGGCACAGGTGGAGGTGAGTGGGTAGTGTAACTAGACGATGACTAGTTCAGCCATCTTCTGCCATGGAGAAGGGCCAGGAGTGTAGCCCTCGTTCTGCCACTGACTCTCTCAGTGCTGTTAGGCCAGCCGAGCTGACCCAAGCTCCCTGTCAACTAGATGACTGCCACGCCTCTAGTCACGCGAGGCCATCTGCATACAGGAGGGATGCCTGCAAGGAGAGCACTTTAAACTCCAGACAGGGGTCTTCCTGGCTGGGCTTCTACACAGAATACAGAAAAACCCGGCCTTGCCCCCCTCAGCTTCTAAGAGAAGATTATTTTATCAAACACTGACTGTCCTTGAGCGCCAAGAAGCTAAGGGGGGCTCGAGCGTCCTCAGCGTGCCCCCACAGTCTGGGAGAGAGGAGGGCAGGATTAAGCAGACTGCTGCAATGCCAGCTTCCCAGTCACTGCTTGGGCTTTAAGTGTCCCCCCCTTCCCCCCATCTCCCCACCGACTGGCAACCTTCCTCCTCCTGAAAATCCCACATTAAAGATGACTCACAGTGCGAAGACTAAGGAAAGATGCAGGGTGGATTCAGCCTCTCTGAGGCTGGCTGATTCGGGAGCATCAGGAGACAAGACCCCCAACATGGACAGCAGCGGCCTCACAGAAGTCCTCGGAAGCACTGGCCATCACGAGGTGCCTTCCCCAAGCAGTTTCATAATCAGTGGCCATTACCACGGGGTCCAAGGCAATGGAAGATGGAAGACCATTTGTGAGCAAGTCTCACATCTCCAGGGCTCTTCAGAAATTGCTCGGAGACCTCAAACAGGCACTGTGCCATGGTTGGCACCTCCAAATAGAATTTGTGCTTTTGTTCTTAACGTCACCTCATTAAGAACCTGGATTTGGGGGAGCAAAGGTGTAGAGGACTGCTGTGGGGAACAGTTTGGTGGTTCCTCAAAAAGTTAAACATAATATAACCATACGGCCCAGCAATTCCACTTCTTGGTATATGCACCAAAGAACTGAAATTGGGGATTTGAGCACCAATGTTCATAGCAGCATGATTCACAACAGCCCAAAGGGGGAAGCAACTCGTGTCCATTGACACATGAATGGGTGCACAAAACGTGCTACGTGTATATGATGGAATATTATTCAGGCATAAAAAGGAATGAAGCTCTGGCACCTGCTACAGCATGGATGAACCTAAGAAAACATTATAATGAGTGAAATAAACCAGATGCAAAATGACAAATATTGTATGATTCCACTGATAATGAAATATTTAGAATAAGCAAGTTGCTAGAGGTAGAAAATAGATTACAGGTTTCCAGGGGCAGGAGTAAGAGGAAGTGGGGAGTTATTGCTTAAGAGGAACAAAATTGCTATTTGGGGTGATGAAAAATTCTCGGTAGTGGATGGTGGTGATAGTAGCACGATATTGTGAATACAATTAATACCACGGAAATGTAACTTAACAATGGTTATAAAGGGAAATTTTGTGTTATGTATATGTTATCACATTTTTTAAAAAGTGTATAGGAGTCCATGAATTAAAAAGTATGCCCTACAAATGTTAAAGTTGAATCAGAGTTTCGACTCCTATCTCCAGACTGCGTATTTAAACAAATTTTTTTAATAAGCTGATTGGACTTCCCAGGAGAAGAGCATGACCAGCCACTTGCTGTGGAATCCTGGTTGCCACTCAAACACTGGCGATTTCCCCTCGTCCCATTGCCAGAGCTTCGGAAAGGAAGAAGGGAATAGTGAGTGTAAACTGTGCATGGCATATTGTGTTCTGAGGTGACTGGAAGTGAGTCTAACAGAAGGGAAATTTCCATTTATACGAATGGTCCAGAGACCACATGGGCTCCCTGCCCTGAGCGGGGGTCAGTGTGGGGAGCTGTAAGATGCTGCAAACCAGTGCTGCTTCAAGGTGGCTTATTACTGAGTTAGAGTGTCTAGAATGACGGAGGCAACTGGTCTGCTCTCTGGGGTTCAACCCAGGCTCGCTTGAGGTGTTCACCTTCACTTCCAAGCTACACTTTGAGAGTTACGTGGACAAATCCTCAATGTCCAGAGAAGTGTGATCAGGAAAGCAAAGATCACTTTGAAGTTTGCTCATCTTGTTGCTATCCCCATTGAATAGATGGAAAAAAAACTGACATCCTGAGACAGAGAAATGACTTAGCCAGAGTCACATGAAGCTTTCCCAACACAGTTCTGTCTCTGCCTGGTACTTCCACTGCAGCACGTTACCTTCCAGACACCAAGAAAGCAAGAGGTCAGGAAATCAAGGCCGACATGACTCAGCACACTGGGGATGCTTAATCTAGAGAAGGGCCACCAAAAATCACAGAAAGTAGCCTCAGATTTCACAAGGAGAAACAGGCAGAATGCTTTTGTGTGGCTCACTTATTTCTATATCTACACATACTATTCAAGTTCATTGATACCAAACTTTGCAATGCCTGTTTCTATGGCTCGTCCCAGACGAAGAGGATTGGGCATTGAGGCAATAGTCCTGGCCATCAGCCTTCCTGACCTTGCTCCTGGCTTATGCTTAACACAGCTCCATTCCCTCTCTTCCAGGAAATATCAGCTGAACCCAAGAGGCAGATAACGAAAGGGAAGAGGAGAAGCCAAAGCTTGAAGATAGTTGTTTTTTGTTGTTGTTGTTTTCCCTAGCCTGGCAATGGAGATGTTGAAGTTGTCTTTTGGTTTTGGTTTTGTTTTGTTTTGGGATTATTATTTTATTTTTGTTTGTGTATCGATTAATTGGTTGAGTGCTTGAGACAGAATTTATCTTCCCCAAAAAGGACCCAGAGGACTACAGAGTCGTGGGATCCCCAAGACAGTTTTGCTCTCCCCGGCGGGCTGGCAGGCCCTTAGCTAGCTGCCCTCCCTGCCTTCGTTCGTGACTCTCCCACTGGCAGCTGGCCTGGTGGCAGCCCAGAGATGCAGCCAGATGGCCAAAGAGTACAGAGGGAAAGAGTCTGTCCAAATGTGGAGAGCCACGTGGAAGCGGAGGACAGGGAGAGAAGGAGAAGGAAGGGAATGACGTGAGATCAAATGTGAGAGCCACAGGAAGGGGAATGCACTTCGAGGGGGTGGAGAACAGGAGCAGCCAAAGGGGAGAAACGAGCAGAGCAGCCTGGAAGGGGGTCGGAGGCACAGAAGGACAGGGGAGGCGGAGAAATCAAGAGAACGAGGAGGCCGAATCAGGAGGAAGGGAGCCTGGGAGTCTTTGAGGGGAGCTGGGGCTCTGGAAGATAAAGGGAAGCATAACAGAAAAGGTATGAGGAGAACAAAGAAGCAAAGGTGGAGAAAGACAAGAACCATTATCAAGTGCTGCTCGTGCACACTCTCTCATTCAATCCTCCCTCTAGCCCCACGTGGTAGAGAAAGTGAGGCACAGAAATGACAGGTCCCTTGCTCATAATGGCACAGCACAGCTGGGGCATGAACCCTGCTGGTTGGAATTCAAGGCCCACACGTGTTGCCACTTCACTGCCCTGTTTCCCAAGCATCCTGCCCAGGAGAGAAACCAAAACCAACATTTGTTCATGGGAGGGCCCATGTCTCAACCTTGCCCCGCCACCCTGCCCCTTGGACCGGATGGACCTGCCACCAAGGCTAGTGTAAATGGACCTTCTGCAATGAGGAGTCGTGCTTTCACTTCAAGCCACCCTCCACCCAGGCTTGCACCAAGCGATTGTAAGCAATCACAGCAAGGGTGACCTCTGCATTGAAACCCAGACCCCAACAAGACAGCACTTCAGGTGAGTGGTGAGCACAGAATGATGAACGCATTGTCTGTTGCTGTTTGGTCAAAGAGATAAGCACTGCTGGTCGCTGAATTTCATCCTGGTTTTTGTCCTGAAATCGGTGAGTCATTTCATCCAAGCTGGGAGCCCCTTGTTCATGCAAGTTGGTCAAAGTTGTGTCTTAGGTTCCTCATTTTATTGAGCACCTACTAAGTGCCTGGCATGGTGTCATTTAAAACTCATAGAAGACCTTCTCATATTCACTGTTACCAGCCCCACTTTCAGTTGAGAAGGGCTCAGAGTGTTTCAATAACCTGCCCATGATGGTTTATAGTCATCCAATGCGGTGTTTCCAACCACCCTGCACTAAGGTGGACAAAACAGTACAGAGTACTGTAGGATCTGGGTGAGCTTCAACTCTCTGTGCCTCAGTCTCCTCATCTCACCTGGGAGATAAGGATAATAATAGTACGTATCTCACAGAGATGTTTGGAGAATTAAATGAGTTTGTATTCTTTAAGAGTGCAGAAGAGTTTGGCACAGAGTAAATGTGATATAGGTGTTCATTACAGACAAATGCATTTAGTTTTCGTTCCAGAGTATGGGTTCAACCTTAGTAAAAATCTTTCTGATGCCTTCCTAGTTCTAATTAAAGATTCTTCCTTCACCTTTGCACCTAGGAATTGCTATAAATAGGTGTTAGCCTACTGGCAATTGCATTCAGGGGTGTGGCACGGCAGGAGGGGGTGGAGGAGGGCGTAAACCCTGGAAAGCGAGCTCCCTCCAACCCCCCATCCTTGTTCTTTAGAGGTGAGTTTTCGTGAATCACTTCTCTGGGTGTTCTGCCAGGGCCCCAGTTTGAAAGGCCTCTTCTTTCGCCCCTGCCCATTGTGCTCCAGCTCTGAGTCCAGCACAGTTGGTGGGACTTGCCAGCCGTCATTCCCACGTGATACCAATCTTCTAGCTGGTTCTCCTGGGAATCCTAGAGACTCCTCAGCTTGCCCTTTCTTCCTGCTGTGGGGCAATGCAGGTCGTTCCTCTTGGCTCAGGGTTGCATGTGGTCCTTTATGAGGCCCCTTCCTTGTTCCTTAACCATCCTTGGGCCAGGAGGTGGTTTTTCCAAATTACCCTGAAGCCCACCGACACCTTGGGCCACATGTCCTCTCCAGGTCCTGCGGGAAAGTGCAGGCACGGTTAAGCAGTAACGAACGAACGTTAAAGTGGAGAGGCCTGGCCCTGCCCTGGGCCCACTGCCTCCTTGGCAAGCCTGTCTAACAGGGGCCTGTGTGCCCCAGGGCATTTGGAGGGGTGAGCAATGGAGAAAAGCAGCTGGAGGTTGTTAGAGTTCCCCGTGTGATGACTTTAATTTCACACATTTCCTGAAGTCCCTACACTGGCTTGCGCTCATTTGCAAATGTAAGACGCCCTCCGCCATGGAGCTGTCTTCTTTTCAGAACCCTAATCAAAGAAAATACTACGCCTCAGAAGAATTCACTGAGCCCCTACTCCAACAATCCTTGAGGAGGCAGAAAGAAATCAGAAATGGCATCTGCCTCCTGGGTGTTCACAGTCATATGGAGAGATCCACAAAAAGACAGATAAACCATAAGGCAACCTGCTAAAACGCTCTAAGGGAGAAGCCCAAGTTGGTGGGAAAAAGGAAGGAGCCACTATCTGCCAGGAAGTCAGGGAAGGCTTCCCAGTGGAGGTGACAGATGAGGATGGGA
>JAQZBX010005509.1:32050-56288 GCA_029593785.1 Cabassous unicinctus
GTATATATGGGGAGCCTCAAAAATGGGAAGTGGCATGAGGCCTGCTTCACCTATGAGTCCTTGGGTGAGTCAGAGAGAGCAAAGGAGAAGGAGAAAGAGGGTTCCAGGTAGAGGAAACAGCCTGGGCAGAAGGAACATGGTGAAAAGTCTGGGCTAATTGTGGAAACTGCAAGTGTCCAATGTGGTAAGATCAGAGAGTCCACAGAAGTGACCTACTGGATCAGAGCAGTCAGTCTGGGCCAGACAGATGGTCAAGTGCAAGCCTTGGGCATGTACATGAGCATAATGGATTTGCCAGTTTCCCTGAACTTAAGCAGGCAGACCAATCTGGCAAAGCCATCCAACGACCAGTGGCTCCATAGTGTTGGCATGAGGATCAAATCCAAAGAGCTCACGTGTGTGGTAGAGTGGCAAAGCTCCATGCAGATGCGGGTGGAAGCTTCATGAGACTTGGCCACTTCCCAACAACTAAAAGTCTTCCTGAGCCTGATAGTGACCACATAACTCATCAGCTCTGCTCGTGTCCGGGTTACCTGTTCCCCTTGTGAGCATGATCAGGTCCAAAGCCAATTCTAAATGATTCTGCACACCATGCGATATAGAGGAAAAAGGAAAAGATGGGGCGATCAAAAAGAACTAATACTGGCTGAGCACCTATGTGCTGACAACACCAGGCTGTTATTTTTCACTCAACCCCTCAACAACTCTGCAAAGAATATGGATGAGGCAGCGGAAGTTCAGAAAAGTTGAGAAAGTGGCCCAATTTCACCCAATAGGTAGTTGGTAGAGAGGCACAATTTGAATCCAGACCTCTGACTCCATGGCCCTGCTTTTCTAATTACTCCACAGAACTTCAACAGGCTTGACAACCCAAGTTCATTCATTCATAGTCAATCAAAGCTGATCAGCATCTGCTTTATGAACTATGGGCTAAGTGCCATAGAGCTGGATTTCCCAAAGCTCCCTGAGGATAAAAATCACCTGAGATGTTTAAGTATCTTAATTCTCAGGCCTCCTTCCCTGGAAAATCTGATTCAGTAAGTTTGGGATGGGACCCAGGAATCTATTTTAACAAGCACCCCTGGTGATTCTGACAGTGAGTGAAGTTTGGAGAAAATCCAAGATGAAGTCAGCATTGACTTTGGCCTCCAAGACCTACTGTTCTAGCAGGGACAAACACGGTGTGATGGTTAATTTTATGTGTCAACTTGGCTAAGTTATGGGGTCCAGTTATTTGATAAAACATTGGCCTAGTTGCTTCTATGGAGGTATTTGTAGATAGGATTAGCATCTACAATCAGGTGACCTTAAGTAAAGGCCACTCCATAATATGGGTGAGCCTCACCAAATCAGTTGGAGGTCTTAGTAAGAACTGAGGGTCCCAAAGGTCAGAAGAATTTCTGCCTCAAGACCTCAACATCCACTCTTGATGGAATTTCCAGCCTGCCAGCTTCTCCTAGGGAATTTGAATTCAGGGCTTCAACATCATCTTTACTGGAATTTCCAGCCTCCAGGCTGCCCTGTGAAGTTTGGCCTTGCCAGCCCCCATGGCCCTGTGAGCCAATTCCTTATACTAAATCTCCAAGCTGAAGGCTGGAAATTCTGATAATAGTGATGTTGAAATCTTGAGTCTGAATTAGGCTGGAAACTCAGGAAGGAATGGAACTTGTAGTCTTGAGGCACCATTTCTTCTATCCCTAGAGCCCTCCATTTTAGCTCTTACTTCCAACTGATTGAATAAGCCCCGCCCCCACCCCTGCCACTGAGATTAATCTCTTTTAAGTCAGTCGATTGTAAATGCTTATCACATATACAAAATACCGTCACATGGGGAGCGGATGTAGCTCAAGTTGTTGAGTGCCTCCTTCCCATGTACCAGGGCCTGGGTTCAATCCCCGGTACCTCCTAAAAAATATATATATATATATATATATATACCTTCACAGCAACAGCTAGGCCAATGTTTGATCAAATGACTGGACACCATAACCCAGCCAAGTTAACACATTGCACCCTGAGACTGGAAAGAGGAAGAACAGGCACAGGCTTGCTGAGCTTGTTCTAGTCCTCCTATCATCTCCCCATACCAGGCTGTGGGGTCCCCAAGGGCAGGAAACATAACCAATCATCCCTGCAGCCTCAGGGCCCAACAGGAGGAGCTCTGTGGATATGGGGCAGGTGCTTTGTGCTACTGGTAGCAAGAAAACAGTGATGATGTAAATGCTGTGCTTCCCAGATATGAGGATGTAGGGGCCTGGAGAATTACATCCCTGACCCCCAGTAAGACCTTTAGCATGGAGTAGCATCGGAAGTAGAAATCTACAGATTGTGATGTTTAAAACAGAACAGAATACTAAAAAGAGTATGAATATGAACATCCACCTGCTTTTCCAGGGACAAAAAGCTTTTAGAATGACACAAAGCTCCCGTCTGTGCATATTTCATTTCGTAGAGCACTTCCTAAACAAGCTGGTGAATCTGGGTCCCTGAAATTCTATCATGTGATTTAAGCAACTTTTTCTTTTTTTTTTTTTTTGCCATCAACCCTGATTGAAGCCAAAACATTCCAAGGAAACTCACTTTCCAAAACTTACACTTCTCCAGAGAGGCAGAAAATAGCTTGTTTTCAAATCCACTCTAAAGATTTCACTTTAAAAAGAAAATAAAATGGAACCAAATACTCCTGGCATCTAATCTGACTACAAATTGAAAGCTATACTAGTGTTTACATGGTTTGGGGTTTTATTAGGACAGAATTGCCCAGCATTAATAGCATGATGTGTGGCTCAGATGGAATCCCAGTTCTCCATCTTACCAGACTTTGGGGAAATGAGTACACTCTGCCCACTCTCTGGGCTTCCACAGGCTCATTCAAAGAGGACATGCTTGAGGCAGGACCCAAACGAGAAACACGGCCACGGTGAATTAGACCCCGCTAGGTGCTTCACATATATAAGACCTACCTGTTTCCTGACACCCCTGGGATGTGGCTACCAGTAATCCCGCTTTACAAATGAGGAAGCTGAGGTGCTGATGGTTCACATAGGCAGCAGTAAATGGGGGATCCTTGGATTCATCCAACTGACTCAGTGGTTCTCTCTGGGGGTGTGAGGATGGGAGGAATTTTGTCTTTTAGGGGACATTTGGCAATATCTGGAGACATTTTGGATTGTCACAACCAGGAAGGTGCCACTGGCATCTAGTGGGTAGAGGTCAGGGATGTAGCTAAACATCCTACGATGCACAGAATAGACCCCAACAAAGGATTATCTGGCCCAACTGTCAACAGTGCTGAGGTTGGGAATCCCTGCCCCGACTGAAAGTGCCAGCAGAGAACCTAGTGTGTGATGTTTTTGAAGGACATGAACATATTATAGTTCTCACAGTCGCAACAGGATTAGTTAGAATTACTTAAAAGGAGGTAAGTTCTGTCATCAGTAGAAAAGAGTATCTACATTTCTCATGAAAATCATTTAGGGGACTAATTATTTAAGGGATCTAATTTAAGGGTTAATTTGGCTTAAAATTTGGGGGAGATAATTAAGCAATTTCCTTTTCCTTTCTCTGAACCATGATGGAACTTAATTCCTGGGACATTGTAGTAGATGGTACAGGACCCAGTATTCCCCTCCCCCAGTTTCCCTTTGGAAAGAAAGGACCGCTGGTTCATGGTGTGGCATGGAGACCTTCTGCGACTGGCTGAGGGGGGTTTGAGCTGCTTCTGACTGGAGTCTCCCCTCTGAGGTCCCTCGAGTCAGCTTGATGAGTTTGGGTATTTACCAGGAGTGTGTTTGATGGATAAATAAGAGCAAGCACGTCCTAGAAATGGTAGATACAAGTAAGAGGTTAGGAGCCAATAGATTATGGAAGTGGATAGAAACGGGGAAATGGCAAGGATGAAACAAGAGGTTGTGGTGACCAGGAGGCCTGCTGAGGGGTGTGGGGACACAATTGCCTGTCTTAGAGGTACCAGGTGAGGTGAGAATCAGGTGAATGAAATACAGTCTGTTCTCATTGTTCCCAGCAGTTATGGTCTATAAAGTCACCCAACACTGAATTAGCGAATACTGAGCCACTGTTGCCAGAGGAAATACAGCCTGTTGTCTGAGAGCCTCTTGTCACAACGTTCTCATCAACCCATCAATATGTAACTTTGTTTTATGTGTGTCTCTGTTTAAAGACACCGTATTTAGCATATATTGTTGATTCATTAATACTGAACTCATGGCCAACAGCACTCTGATTCATGCGTGAATGAAGCTTATACAACCCACATATTTTCTCCATAACTCACATCACAGCCTTCTTGTGCTTAGGAACACTAGACAGCACTTCGGCACTATGTTTGGGGGCCATTTTAAACCGCTAAATCACCAACAAAAAGCACAAAAACATGGAAAACGTGGCACTAAGTGGACTGCGAAAAGGACACTGGTTTACAGTATGAGGGCTGAAATGAGAAGGCAGAGTGTCACCTCGTTAGACCTCAGCTGGGAACCTGAGCATCAGGAGACTCAAGGTTTTCCCAGCCCTGTGCACGTCTGTGAATGACCGTGAAAGTGCCGTGAGTATTGCTTTTGGAGTTACAGATAAATTTTATCCACTGGGAGAATTTGCAAATACAGAATCCACGAGTATTGAAGAGCGACTCTATAATCCTGCTTTGATTCCAGAGATGCCCCAAGGTCTCCCCGCTGAAGCCCTAACCTCCTCTGTAAGCTGAAGGCGAAAGGAAAACTCCAGAGTCGGAGGCAGGAGCTGTGGCACTGTTATGGGCCATGCTGGCTGGGCAAGGCCATGGGAGAGGGAAGTCCACCCAACCCTGTCCTGCGAGCACTTCACGCCGGAGGGGCTGGTCTTCAGCCTCATGTACATGGCTGGAGACCAGGTACGGAGAGCAAGACCAAAAGGACACGATGTGTCGAGTCTGCGTGTGTGTATGAAACCCTGAGGATGCATTTCAACCCAGGCAGGCCCTGCAGATCCTGGGCAGAAGCCGGTCTGGGCCACAACTGCTCTGCCTGTGCTCTCCAATTTCATCATTTCTGGCTCAAAGTGGGCCTGCAATTTTCATTTCTTTATGGGCTTAAGTAATCTATTGCAAATGTCACCAACAGGCTGTAATGCATTCTTGCCGAGAAAACTGTTCTTTCTCTTCTGCAACTTTTTGCTTGAAGCTTTGCTAGGCCGGGTAACTGTTTTACATTAGCTATAATGGTGTTTACATTGGATGTCCCGCTGTTTAAATCGCTGGACATGCTTGTATTAGGAGGGAGGCAGTGGCATTGTTTAGTCCGAGTATCTGGGTGGGGAGAGGGTGTTTCTATTAGTATTGATAATATTTTATGAGACCTTGCTGGGATGTTTATAATAATAGCAATGCTGTTTATCTTACCAGGATTATGTTGAAGCAACTTTAATTGTATTCATATTAAACATATCAATGTTAGAACTGATGTAATATGTTTAGCATTAATATGAAGGTTGTGAAGTTGGGGGCTTTTGAGACAGACTTAAAGGGCCAGGAAGACAATGGGACATATGGAAGACATTTTGGGGGTTTCTGTTCTTGTCTAACAAGAAGGATTAGTGTGTTTGCCGAAATACAGTATAAGATGTACAGTGGGTTGTAACGCTAGCATCTGTTTCCCTTACGATCTAGTTCTGGCTTGTGTGTGTGTATGTGTATGTGTGTGTGTGTGTGTGTGTGCAATTGCTCTGGAGTCCTTGCATTCTCACAAGCTCCACCAAAGCCCAAAAGTCAGGGATATTTCAGATGCTTTGCAGCTGGCTGTCACACCCAGAGATGTTTCAAAATGGATTTTGTAATGGCTTATAAAAGTCCCACATTGTGCATGGGCAGTTATTGAGTGTGATATAGTGTGCACAAGAATGTTCCAAATTCCCTCCACACCATATCCATCAATCTAGCTCTATTAGGCTTGGCAGGATAATGGCTGGAGTGAGGCTCTGGACTTTATCTCCAGCTAAAAGAAGCGCCCTAATTATCTACTCATCAGAACTACCCCACTCCTGGCTCAGTGAGACCACTGCCAGCTCAGGCCCAGAAATTCCATATCCTCGCAGTCACCGTCCAGCCCATGAAGGCTGAGATGCAAGATTGTGTGTCCAGCCCAGCTCGGGAATTGCCGTCCCAATAAATCCTGGAAACCAATCTGCCTACCCAGCTGGAGGCACCATTCTGATTTAACCCATCCAGGCTCAGCTCTGTCCCCACCTCCCTTCCTGTCCAGTTCCATTCTCCTTGGGCCCAAATGTCTTCCTGAGCTGTGCAGCGGAGTCTTGGAGCCAGCTCAGGCACCTCGGGTGCCCGAGTTTTCCGTAACCTAGGGGGGATATCTCCATCTTCTTTGTAAGCTCACAGGGAGGATGAAATGAGAAACGTTTGACAGCACCCAGCAGAGTAGCTGAAGCACATCTTGCACAATTGTTGGCCAAGTTGGAAAACCTAGTGGAGCATTAAGGCTTTATAGGAACTGAATGGCCAGCTTTATGGAGACATGCTTATTCTCTAGTAGAATTCTGAAAAGGATATTTAAAAGGAATGTTCCTTTCACAAACGTTATCCTGGAAGCTTGGATTATTGTTGTTGTCCTTCAAAGGCTCCAAGAGGTGGAATGATTTGCCCGTTTACTCACTGATCATTTTTGGAACTCCTCAAAGCTGGCCTCATAGTTGGCCCCATCCCATTGCAGTTAGCAACTGCCTGAGATAGGATTGAACACACAGCTCCTGGAGCTCCACCCACAGTTCTCATCTAAGCCACCATGCTGCCTTCCTTCCACGCGGAGTGGGGGTGGAGTGGGGGTTCTGGTTGGAACGTACAAAGAATATGGTGAGGTCTGAGACAAGGAAGAGATTATAATCCACTGGCAGGATCCAGAAGACCTCATGGAAGAAGTGAAGTTTGACCTGTGCTTGGGAAATCAATAGAATTTAAGCATGCAAAGGAAACAGAAGAACTTTCTAGGTAGAAAGAACAGGATGAGCAAAGCTCCAGAGGCAGGAAAGCAGGAGGAAACATGGGGAAAAACAGGTAGTTTCTATTGGATTCAGTGGTGTGTATAGAAGCGGGTAGAGTGACAGTTCCCATTGAGTGCTAACATGTAGCAGATGAGGGCAAGTTGATGAGTTAGGCTTATTCCTTTAAGTAATGGGGAGCCAAGGAAGGCTTTGGAGTAGAAGCATGACATATATGATATAAGCTGATTTCAGAAGGTCAAACTGAAAGCTGTGGGTGGAGGAGGGACAAACTGATCACTGAGGAGCCTGGCATAGGAATCCAGGCTCAGCAGGTGGTGGGGAGCTGATGAGACTGATAGGGGTGGAAATGGGCAGAGAATATGCAGGCTATGGAAGTGAGAACATAGAAAGGTGACCACATAGGACCACACCACCTGCACCCCAGAGTCTGGGGTGGGCACTGGCGAGCAGCTCTAATGAGAGTGGCTGAAGGGACAAGCCATGTGCCAGCAAGACCCGCCAGAGACAGGCTCAGTTCTCTAGGCACTCCTAGGAAGTATCTCCATATTTACCTTGGAAATGTATGTTGGAAGAGTTTACCCCAGTAGATCCACCCTGTGCCAGAATAAAATAAAGACTATTTCCCAGGCTTTCCCCAATGGCCCAAGGAAGGACTCCTCTTCCACCAGCAGCAGGACAGCCAGAAGTGGCTAGAAGGTGGCTCCGCCATTTCCTCACCAGCTGGCTGCCTGAGGCCTCAGCACTCTTATGTGTAACATGAGCAGAATAGGGTGATGACGTTTTGAGGACTAAATGAGATCAGATTGAAAAGTGCCTGGAATCCAGTAGGTCAATGTTTCCCACTCGTGGCTGCACATTGGAATTTCTGGGTATTATTTAAACACCAATTCCTGGGTCCCAGTCCCAGATATTCTAATTGACCTGGTGTGGGGTGGGGCTTGACTGGGGAAAAGGCATTAAAAAGAAACTCCCCAGATATTTCTTTTAGGCAGCCAGGCTTGATTCCCTTGCTCTACCTAAGCTTTCAAAAATGATGCCTTAAGAGGGTCTCTCCTCTGGCTTCAAGATTCAGGACAGGGCTTTTCAAACTTTAATGGGTATTTTAAAGGACCTGGAGATCTTGTTTAACATGCAGATTCTGACTCAGTAGGTACAAAATGGGACCTGAAATTCCACAGCTCTAACAAGCTCCCAGGTGATGCCAATGTTTACAGAGATTATTAGGCTCAGCTGTTTAATAGTGTTTGTTTTATTTTTATTTTTTGGTCCATGACATGGTGTTGGTATTAAGATAAGGGATTCTGGGGGGCAGATGTGGCTCAAATGGTTGGGCGTTCATCTCCCATATGGAGGGACCTGGGTTCGATCCCAGGGATGTCCCAGTAAAAATAAATAAATAAATAAGGGATTCTTTCTAGAATGTCTGCTTGATGAGGATTATTCTAATGTACTTAAGTAAATATTTTCAAAATTATGGTCTTTCCATTTTCCTCTCTTGATTTTATTTCCAGCTGTGGAGTTCTGGATCACATGCCTAATGTGGAGCCAGAAGGAGATCGAGTTTTGCTATTTCTGAGCTATGTAACTTTGAGAATTTGCTTAACCTCATCTGTAAAATGGGTCCAGCCTCACATATATAAAAAGATTATCGTGAAGTTTAAAACAAAAGAGCCCGAATACGTTAGGGAAACTAGCACGGTGCCTGGAATGTAACACTCAGTAAATGTTATTGGAGCTGAAGAAATAATTTTAGATCAGTTTGAGATCGGTTCCGACATCATCGTATGTGGAAAATATGTGCACACTGAGTGGAGAAGGTGATGCCTGACTTCAGGAGGAATCCTCATGAAGGGCCCAGCACAACTGAAATCCAGACATTTAATGCTGGCCTTAAGAGGAGAGAAGATATATGTCCAAAAAGGTCTAAATGGCCATTTCAAAGCCAACACAACTCTGTAAAATGGATTGGGCAGTTGAAGGTCTCAGAAGCTTTGTGTTCTGAACATGTGGCACAGACAGCATCAAGCAGAGCTGGGGGACAGTAGCCAGAGCAGAGCCTAGGAACATTATCTGAGGGTCAGAGTCATACCCAAGGCCTCCTAGGAGTGCCTTGGTACTCAGTGCAGGGAGGGAGCTGCTGCCTCCTCTGATTCGGGGAGCTGGCATGGGGTGAAGCATGGTCCATCCAGGGGAGCCACAGAGGAGCAGCACCCCAGGGGCGTCCAGCCCCGGTTTGCAGACAGCTGACCACTCACAGCCACCCCTGCCTTCTCTGTGTTCTGGGCTAGCATGGCCATACCTTCTGGATGCCCAGGAGAGTCCAGATTGTGCCTGCTGCCATGCTTGTTCATAGTTCATGCTTTCACTATCAAACAGGCTCTGCTTGGGATTAAAATGTTAGGATCACCCTCATTATAGGCCCTCTCAGGCAGGAAACATTGACCCGTGGATGTTTCTCCTCCACAGGAAGCCCCTTCCACCTGACCGGGAGCTTCCAAAGGTCCAAAGCTGGGTTTCCTCGCTCTCTGCTTCGCTGGCCCAAGGTCTGGCTTGGAACAGGCCCTCTGGAAATATTTGCTAAATAGGGCAAACTCAAGTAAGCCAAACAAGTTATCTTCCCTGCCGCAGAGTCAGCCTTCAGGGTGCTCTTCCTAAAGGCGCTGATGCCAAGTCTCTGACTCTTCTGAGGAAGGGGACAACTGTCCCCAGAGCCACCAGGCTGGGTGTGAGTCAGAGAGGAAAGCGGAAGTGAAAGTGAGCCAGAAAGCAAAGCGGCCCCCGCTAGCGGGGGCTTGAGGTGGAACAAGGCAGCACGCAGGAGGCACAGCCTGCCGGCCCTGGTGAGGCTCAGGGACAGGGGTTCTCCTCCTTCTACCCGCGGGGAAGCCCCAGCTTTGTTTTTCAGGCGTCTGAAGCACCCCCCAGAGTCCCTGCATAAAGTGCAGGGAGCATTATTTCATCACATCCTCAATCAGTTATGTAGCTGGGAAAACTGCTCTAAGTGCAAGGAACATGGAAGCGAAGGGCAATGGCAGGTGCCTAGGCAACGCCCGGAGTTTGATGTCATTCTCTGCTCCAGTCTGACCTTTCTGGTTTCTGGATCTCACCTTGAAGTCCCATCCTCGGGGCAAAGCCTTCCAGGTTGCCATCCATGCACCTTGCCTGGCTCCAAAAGGAAGTGCTTATTCTTACTCTCTTGGACGACGATCGCATGGCCTTCCCCCATTTTTCTGTGGTTCTCAAACCCCCTTCGGTTCTATTTTGTGATTTTCTGAATCAGACGGACTTCTTGGGAGGCTATTAAAGGGTTTAAATTTAGATAATAAAATGAATCACTCATGTAAGGAACACCACATCACACACTCTTTGGTCTCAGGGTCTCAGCTGAAAGCTCTTGCCTGAGCATGTTATAAAAACACACAGCTCAGATAGGCAATTGCTGGAAGGGGAAGGCCTTTTTTTTCTTTTTTTAACTTCCACTCAAAAGGCATTTTGTACTTGGTGAGAGAGGGACTGATTTACTATTTGCCAATTATGTAAAGTGTTACTCAAGGGTTCATAAATAGACTGGCACCATATTTCCAGTTCATTCCCATGAAGTTTGGCCGGTGAAGGATTGGTGCCCCAGGAGTGGCTGGCTGGCCCTCTCCTCAGTCCACTTTGGCTTATAAATTATTCTTTCACCACCCGCACTCACTGCGCTATAACCATAGCCACAGAGGTGAATACGCTAACCATTCTCCTCACCAGAAAGGTTGGCTGCTACGGAAACCAAGGAAGAGAGAATTTCAAGCTGGACAAGTGCCAAATGCAATCGAGAGTCAAGTAAGATAAGGCCTCAAAGGCAAGGAGAGGTAAGTGTCCATTGGTTTGAGGAGTGACTGTCACATGAGGAAGTAGAGACTGTCTGTCTGGAAAGTTCATTTGACTGTTTGATATAGAAGAGGAGAAGGGAGATGAGAGAAGAATCTGGAAAGAAGACAGAGTGAAAGGTTTTATTGTTTTGTTTTACTTTTTAAAGATTTGAGAGACAAATTCATATGCTGCGGGGAAAGGAGTGGTGCAGGCTAAGGAATGAATACATAGTGAAGAGGCTGCCAGTAACACATAGAGCCTCATCACTGAGGAGGCGATCAAGTCCTGGCTGAGGTTCACCAAATGCTTGCTTCCCTTGGCTGCCTTCCTATTCAGTTGCTGCCCTTTTGTTCTCACGAGCTAAGGGATATTTTGTCTCTAGCAAACCCACAGAGAAGACACACTTTACTAGGAGAGGAGAGGGTCTGTCCCAAGGAAAGGGGCTTAGAAGATGTGATGGTATGAGGCTGTTTAGAGCCCAGAAAAGTATGTTCTTAAAGCTAATCCACTCCTGTAGTATGAACCTATTGTAACTAGGGCCTTTGATTAGGTTACTCCAGTTAAGGTGTGGCCCAGGGTGGATCTTCAGCCCCTTACTGGAGTCCTTTACACACAGGATGAAAACAGAGAGAGATGGAGAAAGCCACGGAAGGAAGAAGCTGAAAGCAACAAGACTTGAAAGAGAAAGGAGAGGCCAGCAGATACTGCCATATGCCTTGCTATATGGCAGAGGAGCCCGGGATCACCGGCAGCCAGTCCAGGAAGAAAGCATTGCCTTGATGATGCCTTGATTTTGACATTTTTCTCAGCATCATAGCTGTAAGCTTGTAAGTTAATAAATCCCCATTGTAAAAGCCAACCTATTTCTGGTATATTGCTGCTGGCAGCCCAGCAGACTAGAATAGAAGAGGATTGATTGTAATGACAGATGTGACAACTGGAGTTCTCAATTTCTATTCAGAGCAGCTTTGTAAAATGTATTTTTGTTTTGTTTTGTTCTTTTTTATTGAGTTAAAATATATATTCAATAAAGTGCACCAATCTCAGTTTAGAGCTTGTTGAATTTTTACATATGTGTAAACCGACGTAAGTACCACCAGATGAAGATACAGAACATTCCCAGCACCCCAGAAGGCTCTGTTCTGCCCTTTCCCAGTCAATACCCTACCCCCACAGGCATGGTTCTGATGTCAATCACTCTTAAGTCTCCTGTTCTTGAACTTCACATCAGTGGAATTACATATACATGGCTTCTTTTGATCAATATAATGTTTGTGAGATTCATCCATCTATTGGTGAGTATCATTATTTTGTTCATTTTTTATTGCTGCATAGTATTCTATTGTATGAATATACTGTAATTTATTTATCTAACCTTTTTTTGCTAGATATTTGGTGGCTTCTAGTTTGGAGTACTTATGAATAAAGTGAAAGCAAGCCAGAAAGCCAATAGGTCCTCACTAGCTTGCCCGGTCTCAACATGGCTTTTGTGGACATAGGCACTTACTCTCTTCTTTGTGTATCAGGGATGGGAATTGATAGGTCCTAAGATCAGTGCATGTTTAGCAGTGTTTTGGGGGCTTCCAGCCTTCCTGTGGCCCACAGGGTAAGGCCTGAGCTTTATAACACAGTATCTTCCAGACTATTGACCTTGTCTACTTCTCTGTGTTGCTTTCACCACGCCCCACTTTGCAGCTTACCCGGTAGCCATCTGAACTCCACACCTTTTCTCCAACATCTTATTTGCTTCATATCTTTATACTGTGCTCACACTATTTCCTATGCCTCTGATGCCTTCTTGCCTTTCTCCTTTACTGGGAAACCTCCTATTTATCCCTTAAGACTCTAGGAAAGGATGACTCTTTAACTGAATCCTTCCTCGGCCTTTTCTCTTCTCTCCCAGTGGTAGCAGTTTTTATCTGTGCACTCAAAACAGTTCGTACTTCACTTCATTAGCTCTAACCACTCTGTAATGAGATAATTTGTATGTGAGATAGTGATCTCCTGCAAGGTAGGGTCTGTGTCTTGGTCAACTCTGTCCCTAGGGCCAAGCACATGGCCTAGAAATAAGAATGGGCATAATAAATATTTTGTAGATGTAATGTGTGAACTGGATTTCAAATAAGCCAGGGGAAATGGCCTTGTTTTTTTCTCCCCAGAGATAAAACAATAAGAGCTGAACAATCCAGTTCTACAAGGTTTCAAGTGGAAGTTCTTGTCATCCCTGCAACAGATAGTGAAGCTGAAAGTTGACAAGAGACAGAAGTTATACTTCCAAGTGACAATTTCCTTCTCTTCTCAAAGGAATGCATTTTCCAGACGTTGAAAGTCATGATAATGATTCAGACTTTGTCTATGTCCCCATAATACCAAACACTCAGATGCAAAGTATTAATTTTTTGGCAAACTGTCCAGATATTTCCAAATATCCAGATGTTCTCACTGATATAGCCCAACAACTCTGTCTTTGTCACATTTTATTAAGATATTTGGTATTATGTAGACTGTGTTGTAAATTTTGTAAAGATAGAGCCAAGGGCAAGAACTTTGACTTACTCAATTTGCTCTAAAGGATGCCTGAAAGATAGCTGGCCCAGAGATGAATCCAGAAGATAGACCCAAGGTATGTGAAGTCGTCAAAACCCAGCCTATCCAGATAATTCCCTGGTCAGTGTGTTTCAGTACCTCACACACAGTTATGTAGTGAAGAAGTCTTTCTTACAGTCCTAATCCCTCTCAGCCAGGCTGCATAATCATCAACCTTTCCCAAAACATGTCAAGTACTTTTAAACCTTTAATCCAGAGTTTATGCTGAATAACTCTAAAATGCATTTTCCCAATCCCTACCCAGCCCAACTTTCAATCCTAGCTCTTATGCCATAGCCTTCCTATCCCCCCAGCTGGAAGCGATTTTGCTTTCTTCTCTCAATTTCCTTTTTGTTCAAATCCTTCCAAAATTCAGCTCAAATGCCTGTCCCTTGCATAAAGTAATCTACCACTATACACATACCAGTTCTCCTAAACTCTCTGCTCCTTTCTTGGATCACATACTATTTTCTACAGCTTAGTACAACCTTTTATACACATCTTGCCACCTCCCACAAATAGCAAGCTTTTTAAGGGAAGTGTCTATATGTGATTGGTATTTGTGACCCCTCCCCCAAGAAAATAGCAGTCAGTTAAAAATATTGATCGCTTAAATGCTAAGATTTCATTTTATATCCTGTGGTTATAAACTGGGTGTTCAAAGAGAGGGAGGGAACAGTGGAAAGAGCACTGGATTGGGAGTCAGACAGAAGTGGGCTCCACACTGGGTCTGCCACTACTAGGTCTTTGTTTTAGACAGGTTGCCTCATCTCTCTGGGCCTCAGTTTTCCCATCTGTGAAATAACAGAGTTGAACTAGAGTCAGTGTCTCCAACACTGGATAACAGCATAGCTATTAAGTGAGAGTTAAATGGGGGTGCCCAATTATGCCAAGTTCTCTTTCTTATTTGAGGTTAGAGATAAGAGGTCATTTGGGAGCACCCTTTCTTGGTTCAGGAAAAGGCCATTTGAATATCTGCTCTTCGGTATGTCAATTACAAAAGGAAGCAAATGTAACTGAATTTTTTGTGCCTTTTTTGAACTTGACCAAGGATGTCACTCTCTGATATACCCAAGCCCAATGAAGATCTGGTCCTCTCAACGAAGATGGATCAATTTGCATAAAGAATCCAGGGCTTATATCCCGAGAGTTAAAGTTAGGAAGATCTGCTGGAGTGGGTGAGATGATCTCAGCCAAGTTCCTGTGGGAGAGTAGAACAACTTGACTCTTGAATAAAATCATATTAAGATAACAGGAAGTCTATTCCATGAGCATAGAGGATCAGCAGGAGGGCCTAAGTGTCTATGGGAAGGGTTGGTTTTGTTATTGTGTACTCTCTAAGCCAGAAGTTCCCTTGGACCCAGAGTCCCAGGCACAGCTGTTCTGCTTTGGAGAACAATGGCTGAGCATGGGACAGTCAACACAAAAAAGAGCTGTAAAGGTAGAGCCCATTTTGGGTTGGGCTGGGATTGCATAGGCACATGCCAGAATGGGTCAACAGGCAGGTGTCCTCTATAGCAACATGATGGTATAGAAATGCAAGAGCAGTAATTATATAGGTAGGCATAGAACTCCTGGATAATTCGAAGGGATGAGACTGTCTGTTAATAGGGCATGTGGGGGCTCAAGCAATCATTTGAGAAGTAGAAGAAATTTGAACATAATGGTGCTCCTGGTTTAATATACCACCCACCTCTGTGTGCTACTCTGCACACTCCACTTCAGAATTAAAATTCCAAAGTCAAATAAGTTCTATAATCACTGCAACTATAGGTCTCTCCTAGAGATTCACCATGCGTTTGAACATTTGAAAGTCTGAGAAGTCTTACAGTAAAGACACCTACTTAACTTTATTTGAAGTCATCATTTCCTAAATTTCTTTGACCTTAGAGGTTCCCATTCACCGTTTCCTCCTATAATCCTATGAGCATCCTGTAGATTTCACGTTCCATGAAACACACTTCACAAAATACTCGATGTGGAAACCTTTAAAAGCCTTTCTAGTGTCACCTATGAAGGATCTGCAATTCTGATAAAAAAAAAAATAGAGAGACAGGGATGTAGAATGTCCTTCCTTCTTTTTCCTCTGGAGCAGATGACAGTGTCAATGGCAGATGGAATTGAACTATAGTCTGAAGTGGTACCCAGGAAATGTCTTCAAGCTCTGGGTTTCAAAGTCCAAGACAAAACCCAAATGATGGCAAACAGTGTGTCTTCACCTTAAGGAACCAGTTGTTGGCCTCAGGGCCAGAGAGAAGCATGCCCCTAACAAAACTTCTAACCCATGCCTTCAGGAGCAGAGAGAAGGCAAAGGTCTGCTTTCTAAATTCATAGTTGATTTCCTAAGCGACATTTCCTGTTTTAAGCATTTTCCTTTTCCTGATGTAGAATAGTTCTAGCCCTTGGAAATTCCCATTGGAACACAAATTGGTCTTTATTTGCCAGACAAACATTCACCCAATATAAGTGATTCTATTTCATATTTACATTGCCTTGAAAAGGCTTTGGGAATTTTTTTTTTTTTTTTTCAGTTTTTGAGATTTGGGCTTTTACGTTTAAGCAACTAACTGAGATTGTAAACTAGGGACTATCGGAAATGAAGATCTTAGAGGATGCCTCTTCTTTTATATGCCTAGCACCCCTTTCCCCAACTCCTGCGTTTTCTGGTAACAGCATCGTGCTTTCTTAGGGGAATTCTTTTTCTCACACTCCAACTGGGCGGTTTTGATGGGGCTGGTGGTTCCCAGCTTGTCTGTCACAATGGGCTCTGGCTAGAGCAAGATTGAACAGCTTCCTATAGTCTCAGCTCTCCCCTAGCTTCTAAGCTACTTGAGGGCCAGAATTCAACCCAGCTTATTTCTCTATCCCCAATGCCCTTCCTGGCATGGCACATTTAGGCCCTGGGTCAATGTTTAGTGAGTGAATGAAGCTTTATTCAGCTGCGATTCAGACCCAGGGGAAAGTCAAAAACATTGTTCCCAGAATTGGGGCCAAGGAGGAAGGCTGGACTTCCAGAACTGGAGCATTGGGTGAGAAAATGCCCAACAGCCAGACTGAAAAGCTGAGTCACTGGAGAATTGAACTTGGACTTCTAAGCCATCCCTGGCTAAGATTAAGATTCCTCCTTGAGCCTGGGGTAGGGCTGAGCCTCTTCCTGGTTGTCAAGTGGCCCCAGCTGTCAGGAATGGAGGGCTGTGTGGTCGGGAAGCCAGGCAGTGCCGATCACTTGTAACAGGGTCCCTCTTGGGGCAATTCAACGACATATTTTCTGTGTCTTTTGAGCTCTAAAGCATCCCTGGTTTTCTATCTTCTGCTGCTGTGGGAAGTGAGGAAGAGGCCTCTGTTCCTTCACCCATTCTCTTTTTCTGCTATTTCCCTTACCTCCTTGACTGTACAATGGCAGGTTACACAAAAGCCACAGATTCCAAGCTATATGTAGCACTGAGTGGCTGTTTGGCCCAAAATACCACGTCGCTGACTACAGCAAACACAAATTACAAGCTTTATCTAATCACAGTTACGTGGCCAGTCATTTTTGGTTTCCAAAAATGACAGTGAATGGCAAGTTTCTACAGCTGGTGGTGGCACTAGCTTGGGTTTCAGATCTCAAGGGCACACAGATGCACCTGGAAATGGCATCCCAAGTGACCAGTTCAGAAAGGGAAATAGGAGAGGGGAGAGAGGAAGTACAATTCGCCAAATAAACAAACTCCACTGCTTTAGAACCTCAAAAGTAAATTATTTACAATCATCAAGTGGCATTGCCATGGTGCTAAAGAGGGTCAACACATCTTCCTGTCATTTTAATGGCAGAGTTCATGAATCTAGAAGGTGACAGTGAAGTCATGGTCCAATGGCCATGCCAGGGACTAGAAGAAATGAAGTGTGTTTGGAAATCATTGATTCATTTTGGGGGTTTGATTTATTTGTTTTGGTTTGGTTTAGTTTTGCCAAGAGTAGATGGCAGTGATTTTGAGGGAAGAACTATAGATGTGGTGTCTGGAACCTGGGTTGGCTTATGAACCCCATGACCTTGAGCGAGTCGGTTACTCTCCAAGTGATCCAGTAAATAAGACGAAGCTGATAATACCATCAACCTCCCTGGACTGATATGAGGGGGAGGTGAGGGTCATGTGAACACACCAGGGTCTTAGTTTCCCAGGACTGTTGCAATCCTTGGTATTCCTTGTCTTGAGGCATAACTCAATCTCTGTTTCTGTTGTCACATGGCTCTCTTATCTCTCCATCTCTTTAAGCGTCTCTTCTCTTGTTATAAGGACACCAGTCATATTGGATTAAGAGTTTACCAGTATGACCTCATTTTAACTTAACTAATTCCATTTGCCTTGGCCCTATTTCCAAACAAGGTCACATTCACAGGTACCAGGGGTTCAGACTTCAAGCTATCTTTTGGGGAGACACGATCCAACCCACAGAAGTCAGTAATGCACTTTGCACAGAGTAGCCATGAGAAAAGGGATTTAGCCACTTGCTAGGAGCTGGATTCTCTTTCTGCATCACTTCTTCCCAACCATGTTGACTGTTCCTTACTCCCACTCATGTGGGCCTCCATTTGCTAGGAACAGGCAGGAGAGGGGCCCAGCCTCTGTCCTCACAACTTGCAGCTTCTGTCTCATCCTTGATGAACTTGACCTCGGATTCAGAATGTTCAAGTCCTGCCACTCAAAATAAACTGGTGTTCTAATGCAGTTCCAGGGCCCATCTGCTCACTCAGAAGGCACTTCTGTGCAAGCTTTAAATAGCCCAAAGATGTGCCTGAGCGATACTCTCTTTAAAGGATAAAAGCATTTAGGAAAACAGGGCCCTATAAATATGTACATTCCTTCACACCAGCTGGACATTGCACAAGGCCACAGTTTCCAGAGAATTCCAGGTCTTCCAATGGGCCTTGTCAGCTGCAGCAAGGCCTGACTTTCCAGGGCCAGCAGAGGGGAGAAGAAGGATGGACAATTCTGCCAGCGGCTAAGAGCAATAGCAATGAACGGTCAGAACTCAAACTGGCTTTCACTTCCCTAAACTATAAATAGATTGGCACTTTTTCCCCCTTTACTCCAGTTCCATGTTAGTCCCCTCCCCTGAATGGTTCCTTTAAGAGAAAGAACTGGAATTTGAGTGTCAAACTGTAGCTGTATAATGTTGGAGAACGCAACTTTCTCCCTGTCTGCAGAGCGAGGGTGTCTGATGAGCTCTCCTGGTCCCTTTAAGCTCTAGCATTCTAGTCTATTCTACTGAGGCCAATTCTAGAAAAGTAGGTTGGAATAAGATTCTAACACAGAGAAGCATTGTCATCTTTACCTGTCACCATACCTGCTGTAAGCAGATTAATTCCCCACTCCCCACCTTTAAACCAAGTAGCTCACTGCACATCAACATTTCTCAGGCTGTACTTCATTGGAAAAGGGGCAAGACTTCTGGAACTGAGTCTAAATATTTAAGCTCAGCTGCAGTGCTGACTTTTAACATCAATGCATGCACCCTAGGAAAAAAAAAAGAGTAACAATATAAACTAGCATTTTTGGAGTCTCTGCTATGTCTCGTGCAGTATACACAAGTGCTTCAACTCCCTTATTTCATTCAATCCTCAGACAAGCCTATGATGTAGATATTTTTATTCCCATTTTGTCAACAATGAAACTGATATTTAGAGATGAAGTAATTCTCTCAAGGCATTTCTCTGTTTCTCCTGACTGCTAGGAAGCTCAAGGTCAAATTTGGGGACCACTCCATACAAGTGCACAGGGGTCTACATTACTGGCTCCACTTCTTTTTTTCTCCAGCCCCTACTTTCCTGTTTTCTTTCTCCCCTGCTTATGACTTCTTTCTACACTTTTCTGACAGTTGCAAAGCGACTCTAAATCCTTTTTGGAAGGAAGAGAGACGTGAATGAATGGATAAGGGACAGCCAGGCAGTGGCAGAGCCAAGATGAGAACTCAGGTCCTGACTTCCTGACCCCATGGCCAACTCACACGCACTCTTGCTCCAGAGTGGGCTGTTGCCTGGGGAATGTACATTTGCAATGGTGGAAAGGCCACAAAAGGAGACGTCCCATATGAAAATGTCCCAATCTGCTTGGGTTCCAGCTGAGGATGGAGTAGGAGTAGGGTGCAGACCTGGACCTCAGTCTGGGATCATCCTCTAGAGAGAAGAACTTAGCTCTGCTGTTGAGAGGTGCAGAGAGTGGAGACCCAGAATGAGGTTGCTGAGGAAGCAAACCAAGGGCAGCTCGTGACTATTGTAGCGGAAGCCCTCAGTGTGGCTCAAGGAACTGAAATGTTCTAGTGTCTCTGTAGGAACACAGCCACGGCTTGCAGAACAGTGAGCCAAAAGGTAGCATTGAGTCTACCTAGAAAACCCACAAAAACCTGAGGAGAACCTTCCACAGTCATATAAGAGCTTCGCAAAGGGGCAGGGTACAAGATAGAAGGGCAATGAGCCATGGCATTCTTGTGTGCCAGCAAGAAACAGCTGTGAAAGTGTAAAGGGGTAAAAGAATCCATTCATAGTACATAAAAATCTGGAGCAAGCTTAATGAAGGTCAAATGAAGCTACAAAATGATTGGAAGAAAATAAAAGAGGAAATGAAAATTAAGTGCCCATATTGTGGTAGGCATTGTATTGAATGTTTCACATCCCTTCCTTTGTTTAATTGGAATGACACCCTTTTGGCGTGGGCCTTATTTTCCTCGTCTGGGTAAATACACTGGACATGTGAGCTGGTGGGAGGGCAGGAATTCATATCCAGAGACGGTCTGATTGTAAAGCCCGAGCTCTTTCCACCCAACCACACTATTTAGAAGAAATGACTCAAGACTACTCTCCCCTGGCCTATCCAGTAACGATGGATATCTTAAACGGAAACTAACCCAAATACCAAATGATCTATTGTGAGAACTTGATTAATTAGTCTAAAGCTCACACACACACACACAAAGTGATGAGGACACACAAAGAGAAAATGTGGAAAAAACAAGCAATGGTAGAAGAGACCTACCAGGAGTTAGGCCGTGTCACAGAGCAACAACAATAAAAAATGTATAATATTGAAAGTATGAAGAACATGAATTTTAATAAGAGAAAAAAGTACAAATGATAATTTAGCTTATGATAAAGTAAGCATCAAAACTAAATAGAATTTGATTGGTTATTTTATGTAACTGGATGGCAAGCTGGAGAAAATTAATTTAGATTGTACCTCATATGATATGAAAAATAAACCCCAAATATTAAAGAGTAAAGTAATAAAATAATCCATAGAAATAACAGAATTACAATATAATATTTAATCAAAATTTTGGAGAAATATTAATTTGATAAATAGTAAATAAATAATATAACTTTCAAAGGTACAAAATTTTTTAATAATTATAACATAAATTCTTTAACAACTTCAATAAAAACAATTACAACTTCTCTTCAGTAAAGCATAACTTCTATTTGATAAAGATAAATAAAACTAAAGTAAAAAGGAAAGCTATTTCCAAAAATATGGCACAGATGATTTAATTTAGTATCTCTGTACAATGTAAAAACAGCCAATAGAGTATTAGGTAAAAGTCAGTTAACACAAGTGCTATCATACAGAGGAAACAAATATATTTTCAAATTCAGAAAATAAAATGTAAAATATTGTGAAGTAACAATTTACACTAAATTTCTGGTGGCACTGTATGTTGGTTTTGTTCTTTTAGAAAACAGTACAATAATACATAAGATCTATAACATTGTTCGTATACTTTGAGCCAGTCAATGTATGCTAGAACTTTATCTAAAAGGGATAATTCAAAAGAATAAAAAAAGATATGCCCATGGAGATGTTCCTGGCCACATTATGAAAATGAGTAAAAACAAGAAAACTATTCAAATTAATGAACAAGAGTGAAATGGTGAAATGATTGTGGTGTAACGACAGGATGGACTATTAGGCAGACATTATAAGATGATGTAACAACAATGTGAAGTGGGGGAATAAAGGCAGTTCACAAAGCTGAATGTGAACTACAATTGCACATACATACACATGTATGCAAATCAAAGAGAACTGGACGGGGTCCTAGAAAATGGAAAGTTTTACTAAGGAAGAATGTGATGAATAAATTTCTCCATTTTGAATTCCCCTCAGTGTTGTTCTAATAAAGCTTTAACCGCAATTTAAAATCTGGTTTAAAGAAGGCATTGTTGAGTGCCCAAGGGACGCATAACAATGTGCTAGCAGAGTCTCCTTAGAATGCTCTTTGGAAGAACTTCACTGGGCCTTGCTGCCAAGGAGGCACAGCCCACCTCTATCTAATACGTGGAGGATTATTGCTTCTGGAACTGGAGAGGATGGGAATGCTCTCAGGCCCTTTCAGAGATACTTGTTTAAATCTATGCCTTACTCAGTCTCCAATGCCAGGCACCTATGTGCTTTACTTCTGCAGCCCTCTCCATTCTCCCATCCATGAGCACAGGAAGAAGGGAAAGAAACCTTCGATTTCATGGTAACCATTGGGAGTCGCCATTTTGAACCCAACCACAGAACCTTGGGGCTGGACTTGCTCTGAGGAGGAGATCTGAGGATTGACTTGGAGGTAGGCTCAAGGAGGGTTCTAAAGGAGCTCTCTGCCTTGGAGGTTGAGAGCCATTGAGTTTTATGGTGCTGTATTAGCCACTCAATGCTCCAGCCTCAGCAATGCTGGGAATGTGAGCCTGGGATTCTCCCAAGTTTGATGGCGACTGTGACTGGTTTCTGAGTCCTTGGTATAGGCAAAAGGCCACCAGGAATCGTCACAGAGCAGGGCAGCCTCAGCAAAGGCAGAAGCCAAGCGGGGCACACTTGGCTCAGGAACGCCTGGATGTGCTCAGCAGAAATGTCTCAAACACATAGGAGAGACAATTGAAAAATGTTCTAGACAAACTGTAAAAACCTTCTAGAAAGAGATTCATGAGCTCCAATGGAAATAAGATTTCCCTATTTCTTTTATGGAAGTGACGTTTGGGGGTCACTCCTCTATGGTTCTCTTTTACTGATAAGATGAAGTCTATATACAACTGCATGCCATTCCAAGGTCTCCATGAGTTATCCTCAACCAACCTCTCTAGCCTCATTTTTGACTCAAGTCTAGGTATTAGCATGTCTTTTCCTAAACAGACCTTATGACCTAGCACATCATGGCTCTGTACACAAGGTCTTTTTGCCTGAGATGTCTCCCTTGTCTTCTATGACTAGAGAAGCGTGAGCTGCTAAAGCCCTAAGCGTCTAAGGTCCCAGCTCAAATGCTACATCACATCTTCCCAGAGAGCCCTCCACTATACTTTATGATGATGACTTTCTACATGCTATTCCTCATTCACTTATTAAATTCATTCAATTATTTCATCACTTATTGAATAAATATTTACTGACTGCTGACAATGGTCCAGGAACTGTGTGTAGCACATGTTGGATGGGTGGGATGGATGGATGCATGTTTCTGTGAACCATCTCACAGAAGAAGTGTTTGGGCCTGTGGATAAAGGGATGGAGATCCGGTTGGAGGGCCCCATGGAACTGAAACAAGGGACAATTACAGACACCTTGTACCTCTTCTAGGGCAGAGGGCCAAAGGGAGTCTTTGGGAGCAGCATGTCATGATAGCAGTGTGCTAGCAGGGTTGGCTTTTCCTCTCTGTAGGAACTTCTGCCACCTGGATATGCAGAGGTACCCCTTTGGGGGTGGGAAGTCTCCCACCCTCAACAGGGAGTCTGAGAATGGAAGGCATTTGTGGGCCCAGCCTGTCCCCATCTGCGGTAATGGCCAGACCAGGTGGCCTAAAGAGGAACACAAAACCTCTGGGAGCACCCTCCCCATCTCCTATGGGAAGCCCTGTATCCCTTCCTGGGGGTGCAGTAGCATCCAGGCCTCTGCCTTTTTGACGTCTAGCAAGCGTTGCTTCCTGGCTAGGCAGGTTCCTTCTCCAGAGCCCAGTACCCTGTTGGAGAAACATCCTCAGCTCCAAAAGCACCAGGTAAAGCTACTCATCCCCTGGCCTTGTCAGGCCCCTGAGTACTTCTGCTAGATTATAAGAACTTTTATTTCCTCCTTGACCCTCTATTTTTGATTGCAAGTACTTCCTCTATTTGGTGCCCCATTAGTCCAAGCCACCCCCCACATGTCACTTCCATAAGAGAAATAAGCAGAGGTGAATGAACCACTTCTTCTTCAGTTCTCCCGCAGCTCTCTGCCCTTCCCGCCACCATTGCCATAGCTCATTGGGATTGTTGCTTGGCCTCTGTCTGTCCCCTGGCACTGTGAGCTTTTCAGTATAAGGACTCTGTCTGTCTCATCTCTGGGCCTCCAGTCCCCTAAGTGGAGCTTAGGGCACAAAACATGTAAGTACATAGTGCATGAATAGAATGAAATGGAAGTTGGTTATACCTACACATTCTGACTTTTACCCTGATTTCTCATTTAAAGTCCCTCTGGATGAGTACACATGGAAAAATTATGCCCTATATTCTGTCACAGTTCTTCCCAAGCTATAGAATGCCTTATTTCCAGACCTCTGTTCAAATGGACACTATTGCACACACACACACACACACACACACACACATTATCATAGAGAGTCAGGCTTGTAAAGTCTCATAGGGATCAGCTTGACCAACTCCAGATGGATCCTGAGGCCCAGGGTGTTGCTAAGAGCTCCTGGCAGACCCAGGAGCAAGGCCCAAGTCTCCGACTTCCCAGGCTGGCTCTTCCTTCTACACATTGCCTCTTTATTATTCGCCCTGTGCACAGACACAGGCACCCAG
>JAQZBX010005510.1:0-17453 GCA_029593785.1 Cabassous unicinctus
TATATATATATATATACACACACACACACACACACACACACACACACACACATACACACCAAACAATAGTAGTATGGTGTGCAAGGGTATATGTGTGTGTGTGTGTGTGTGTATATATATATTTAGAGAGAGAGAGAGATTCCTTTTTACCTTAATACTACAAACCTCAGAGCTTTCCAACTCAGATATAGAGAACTTCCTCATTTTCATTTATAGCTGCATAATCTTCCAGTGTGTGAATGTACTATAATCAGCCCTGTTTTTGAATATGTGAGTTGCTTCCAATTTAGTACTAATATGAACAATGGTGCAATGAATAACTTTGTACAAAAGTCATCATGCAAGTTCGTACGTAGTATAATATGGGATGCTATATCAAAGGACAAATGCATTTGTAATATTGATTGATTTGGCCAAATTTCCCTCTGAAGGGCTAAAACACTTTTTTTTGCTTTTAACTTGACAGAATGACACACCCACTCCCCAACTCTTACCTCCAAAAAAGAGCTAAGATCAAAGTTACCAATTATTGACCAGAGTCCAGCAGAGCTATTCACATTCCTCCAGGCAACAGGAATGCGGAAAAACATAATGTATTAGAATGAGGCTCTTAAATTGTGTCTGAAGGGAAGATCAACAGGTCTGAGATAACTAGGAGTCCATAATTTATTTACTTTATGTCTAGGCAAAAGAGAATCCCAACAGAGTTCCCCAATTAAACAGGAGTGAGGTGAAAAGAACAGCATGGCAAACATGCCATGGCAATTAGCAAAAATATTACAGGAAATAGAAAAGAAGAAACATAGCATGCAAAAAATGAATTAAAAATTTCATTTTCATCAAGAGTATGCACTGTCGAATCAGACTTCCTGAATTACAACTGCAAATCCCCAGACTTGCTATAAAATAAATGTGTGATTTCATACAAGTTACTGAATAGCTTTGTGTTTTGATATGTTGAGTACCTACCATTAGGGTTTTTTTTTTTCAAGATTAAAAGGGCTTAGAACAGTACCTTAGAGCCATTGGCTGCTTTAGGCTTAGCAATGTGGCGTGCTCATGACACAATATGCAGGGCCTTTATTGGCTACAAGAACACATTCTCTCTTTGCCGCATCTACTGCAAGAATGAAGACCGTTATCAGCAACCAGACTGTCGACATTCCAGAAAATGTCGATATCATACTGAAGGGACGCACAGGTATTGTGAAGGGCCCCAGAGGAACGCTGTGGAGGGACTTCAATCACATCATTGTAGAACTCAGTCTACTTGAGAAGTAAAAGAAGAGGCTTCAGGTTGACAAATGGTGGGGAAATAGAAAGGAATCGCAACAGTTCAGACTACCTGTACAGTCATGAATAGAACATGATCCAGGGTGGTACACTGGGTTTCTGTTAAAAGATGAGGTCTGGGTATGCTCACTTCCCCATCAATGTCGTTATTCAGGAAAGTGGGCCTCTGGTTGAAATCTGAAATTCCTTGGGTGAAAAATACATTCACAGGGTTCAGATGAGGACAGATGTTGCTTGTTCATTATCTTAAGTCCAGAAAGATGAGTTAATTCTTGAAGGAAATAATATTGAACTTGTATCGAATTCAGCTGCTTTGATTCAATAAGCCACAACAGTTAAAAACAAGGACATAAGAAAAATTTTGGATGGTATCTATGTCTCTGCAAAGGAACAGTTCAGCAGGCTGATGAATAAGATCTAAGAGTTGTGCAGCAGTGGAAACAACAAGATACCAGACCTATTTGTGATATTTTAAAGATGCAAAAAAATTTATGTTTAACTTGGAAAAAATAAGAACAGTACCTTAGAACAGTGGTACTGAGAACACTGCTACATAAAAGGCTTAGCACACAAGAAGTCATCAATAAATGTTAGCAGCTATTATTATTACATACATAATAAAGAAACTGAAGAAAAAATTACACAACAAATGCTACTGAAAATATAGTCTAGGGACAAGTTGCCAGTCTGTGAACCGTTTGTTACCACTCAGTGAAGAAATAAGGAGATTACGCCAGGATGTAAATCAACTACATCACTAAACATGCTGTTTAGTTTAGCTGCATTTTTTTTCGTAAGCAGACATTCTCAATGAAGGAAGCAGCATGGTTTACATTTTGGTGAAAGCTTCTTACATCATCATAGACAAGCACTTTCAGTAACACTGCTCTAGGAGACAGTAAAGAGAATATGTAACCAATGAAACAAAAATATAAAAATATCAAAGATGATATAAGATAATAGAATTAGATGAAAAAGTAGATTGTAGACAAATCAAGGAACCAAATACCACCATTAGGAAAAAATAAAACAGCAAAGAATGGAATAAACTTGACTCAAAACCAAATCTGTTAAACGATAGAAAAGTTTGAGAAAAATCACAGAATATGCAAAGGAAAAAAGACAAAGAAAATAAAGAACTTTGAATGGAACAAAAAAATCATAGCTGTAATAGAGTCTCCACCTTAACTCAATATTCAGTCTTAGCATTGCTAACACAACCAGACAGCATGTGCCTCCTGATATAATTTGATATAATGTATACAGCATAATATACGAAGCGTTCTTGTGAAAAATGTTCAGCTTGACTTAAATCAAGTCTTTAGATATAATGCCCAGTTCAGAGAAAAGAAGGAGGACAAGAAAAATGTCCATCAATAGGTGAATGGAGGAAAAACTGTATATCCACACTGGAATACTACTCAGCAATAAAAAGAAATGAACTATTGATACACACAATAACATGGATGAATCTTGAAATAATTATGTCGTGTGAAGGAATCCAGACATAAAAAAGAATAAATATTGTATGAGTCCATTTATCTTCCCAAAATCCAAAGAATGCAAATTAATCTACAGAGACAGAAAGCATTCCTTTACACATGCTTAGGAGGCAGCTTATCACTTCTCTTACTTGCAGCATCTATATTTTCTTTATACGACATTCTTGACCAATAATTTGCACTTTATTTGAAAAAATCCACCATTACTTATAGAGCTTTGTTCTACTGTGGTTTTCCTGAATTCTAAAATTCAAATTGAGATGGGATCTAAAAAAATGCAAGAAAGGTACTAAAAAGGTAGCTTGTTTTTCTTACGAATGAAAGAAAAGCAACTAGCTTGATAAGCAGTACTAAAAAGGTATCATCTGATTTCATCAATTCAACACATATTTATTGATCATCTATGATTTTCTAGAAACTGAAGTTCATGAGGGAACAAAGCAGAAAAATATCCTTGCCCTCATGGAGCATAAATTCTGGTAGAGAGAGAGAGTTAAAAAAAAAAAAAGTATGAAGTATATCGTATAGTATATAATATAGTATACAGGCACACACACTCATATACTATATGAAAAGATGGTAAGTGTTATGTGAAAAAAATAAAGCAGAAAAGGGTAATAATGACTTAAGGACTATCAGAGAGAAGTTTTGTTTGTATGTTTTTAAATAAAGTTGTCAGAGAAGGCCTCAAAAAAGGCTGACATTTGAAAAAGACAACAAGGAAAGGAGGAAGGAAGCTGTGCAGATATCTGAAGGAAGATAATTCTGGGCAGAAAATAACAAGTCCACAGACCCTGACTGAAGAGTGTCTGGTGTGTCTGAGGAACAATGGGAAGTGGGAGTCACAGTGGGGCTGGAGTGAACAAAGGGGTAGAGTGGAAGGAGATAAGGGAGAAAAGAAACCATGGGGGAGTTTTGAGGGGAGGAGTGACATAATCTGACTCGAGTTTTCAAAGGATCACTTTGGCTGTTGTGTTGAGAATAAACTGAAGGGGGGCAAGGGCAGAAGGAACACTAGATAGGAAGCTGTTGCAGAAACTCAGTAGGAAAATGGGCTTCTTGGACTAGGAGACAGCAGTGGAGAATGGATTTGGGATGCATTTTGAAGGTAGAACTTAGAGGATCTGCTGATAGATGTTGAGTAGGCATTGAATATATAATCTGGGGTTTCGGGGAAAGATCCAGTCCCGAGATGTATATTTGGCATTCATCTGTGTATAGATAAGGGAGTGAGTATACATAGAAAAAGGAAGTGATCCAAGATCCAAGCCCTAGGGTACTCCAACATGAAGAGGTCAAGAAGAGAAAGAACCAGCAAAGGAGACAAAAAAGGACCTGATAGGAAGTTTGGAGGAAAACCAGGAGGGTGTGGTACCCCAGTGCTATGGGAAGAAAATGATTCAAGGGAAAAGGAGTGCTTAATTTTTTTCAAATGCTGCTGACTCATCAAGTAGGATGATGACTGACATCTGACCAATGAATTTAACAATGTGGAGAATAGCACTGATTCTGATGAGAGTAGGTTTAGTGGAGTGGTTGGTGGGGGAGCAAGGCAAAAGCCTAATTGGACAGGATTCAAATGGAAAAGAAGCTGGAGACTGAGTATAGACAACTCTTTAGAGAAGTTTTGCCATAAAGGAAAGGAGAGAAATGGAGTAATACCTGGAAGGGAAAGTACAGCCTAGGAAGAGGACTGTCTATAAAGATTAGAAAATTATAATGTTTGTTTATTAATAGGAAAGAGCTAGTAAAGAGGGTAATTCAACGATGCAGGAGAGAGAGGGGAGAATCGTTGGATTGATGTTCTTGTGTAGACAAGAGAGAGTGGGATTTAATGCACAGGGAAGGGCTCTGTCTTTCCTAGGGAAATGGACAGTTCATCCATAGTAGACATGAGAAATAAGGCAGAACTAAACCGGTATGGATACAAGTGGGAGGATGTGGTAGTGCCTGTGGAAGTTCTCTTCTGACTGCTTCACTTTCATCAGTAAAGGAAGCAAGACCCCTCCCTAAGGACTGGAGTCAAATGGGGCGATATTATCGTGTCCACAAGGATCTTATTCTTTCTCAGCTACAACATTGATTAGTCCCTGTGTGCACTCTTCACCTCAGCAGAAGGCTTCTGTGATGGGAGGAAAGCTCAGGAGAGCACACAGTAGGTCCCATCCCGGCCAGGTCTCTCTGCCTCCAGAAATTTCCCAAGAGGTTCCTCCTGTATGATTATAGCCACCATCCCACTCATCCTGATCATACCAAAAAATGAAACCTCAATGTGAATTCCTATTTTAGTATTAAGTTTATTCTCCCCACCTAGACCCTCCTTAAAAGTATATTGCCCTATAATTTAGAGACATTGGGAGCAGATGTAGCTCAAGTGCTTGAGCGCCTGTTCCCATGTATGAGGTCCCGGGTCCGATCCCCAGTATCTCCTAAAAACAAAACAAACAAACAAGGGGGTGGATGTGGCTCAAATGGTTGGGCGTCCGTCTGCCATATGGAGGGACCTGGGTTCGATCCCCGGGACCTCCCAGTAAAATAAAAAAAATATATAGAAGGTGCATGGGCTGCCAGGCTCTGTGTGCCGGTGAGCCGCCAGGCCCCGGAAGCCATGCAGCAAGATGATGACATAAAAGGAGAGAGACAAGACGAGATGCTCTGAAAGCTCCGAAAGCCCCGAAAACCAGGAGCCGAGGTGGTGCAGATGGCTAGAACACCTCTCTCCTATATCGGAGGTCTTCAGGATCGAATCCTGGTGAAGACTGGAGGAGGATGAGAAGAGATGAAACAGACACAGAGAATTGTCCAGCGAATGGACACAAAACAGCAAATGGGGAAGGGGGGTTTTAAAATGGATCAAGTAAATAAAAATAAATCTTAAAAAAAGAAAAACAAACAAACAAACAAAACAAAATAACCAACTCTCACTGGGGAGTCGAGTGCTACCCATGTACGAGGTCCTGGGTTCATGCACCTAGTACCTCTGAAAAAAACAAAAAAAACATTGATTGCATATTTGTTAGATGAAATGGTTGCATTTTTAAAACATGTTTACCAATTGGGAAGAAAGGCTCTCAAGCAGTGAGTAAAATAATTGAACACATACACATATACAATTTTTACTCTGTCCATGTATTTAACACAGAAAAAGATTCACATATTTTATTCATTGCCTTTCAAATGTACACATTTAAAATTACGGCATCTAGTACTCATAATCCTTCAGATTTGGAGAGCCTTTACATTTTCTTTCAAATTTGAACAGCACCATCTTGTGGCAAACACAGGTAAAATCAATGACTTTTTTCCATCATTCAATTGTTAAAATAAACAAATATGTTTTGTTGTCATTAATAAGTAAGCTTTTTTGAAAAATTACTCTGCACCATGACCTTATAGGTTATAGGGATGTGAAGCCAGCATATGGAAATAAGCAAACATGACTCACTGCACTGGTGCTTTATGCAGGAGAACAGGAGCTATGAAAGCCCTCAGGTGGGGCACCTGCAGCAGGAAATACTCTGTGTTAGCAAGGCCAAGAGAGGTGAACATTTTCCAGGCAGTGGCAGCAAAGTTTGCAAAGACACAGAGGTACCAGAAGGCAGGATATGTTAGAATAATTTTGCTCTGAAAATTTATATGCCTCAAGTCCATGTATGTGGGAGGGGAAGGAGATAGTGGTGAGAGATAAGAATGGAGAGGTAAACAGCATTAAGAAAGCTTAAGGGGGAGCCAATGTGGTCAGTGGTTGAGTGCTGGCTTCCCATATACGAGGTTCTGGGTTCAATCCCCAGCCCCAGTACCTCAAAAACAAACGAACAAAAAAGCGTACGGAGACTAATATATTATGCTTGGGACTTTGGATTTGATCATGTTGGCAAAACAGAGAGACCCCAGCAGGTGTTAAGTAGGAAATGGCATGATTTGACTTGTTTTAGACAGGTTAAACTGACAGTATTAATGAGACCACATTAAAGGGTTGCAAGGCCCTACACTGGGAGAACACTAAGTTAGGAGGCTGTTGCAATAATCTAGGTGAGAAGGAAGTGATAGTGGGGACAGGAATGTATGTAGGGGATAAGGGGTGGGGCGGGAAGGAAAAGAAGGAAGGGTCAGGGATGTCTCCCAAGCCTGTGCCTTGGCGGGTGGTGGTGCCATTCACCCAGAGAAGCAATGTGAGGAGGGTAAGAAGGGGTTGGGGGTGGCCAGTTAATACAGTTTTGGACATATGGAGCTTGGGGTGCCCTTGACCTAGAAAAGGATCCATCCAGCAGGTACATGGCCATGTAGTCTGGGGCTTAGGAAAGCATCTTAGATTGGGTGCAGCTCAAATCATGTGAGTGATTAGGATCATCCAGAAGAACGAGTAGAGAGAGGAGAGGGAGCTGAAGACAAAACCGGGCCTGAGTGGCATCTGGAGAAAGCAGGACTCATAAATGAGAGGGAAGAGTGGCAGAGGAGCAGCAGGAAAATCAGACACAGAATATCTGGAAGCTAAGGGAGGAGAGTGCTTCAAAAGCAGTGGTCAGCATCCAGGTCTGCCCGGGGACCAGTGTCCACTGCATTTAGCACCTCGAGGTTCATTGGGGCAGTTACAGAGGAATGGTGAGTGCCACCAAAACCAGACTGCAGTGTGCTGAAGAGTCAGCAGGAAGTGAGGAAGTGGAGAGAGGAAAAAGGACAGCAGAGGCCAATAGCTCCAAATGAATATAGGTTCAGAAGATTTCACTAAGAGATGCTTAGAATACTTAGAAACTGAAGGGAATTCACTAGTAGAGAGAAAGAAGGTGGAAAATATGGAGGAGTTTCTTAGAGTTGGACTGTTATCCTGCCGGCCAGTGGGCAGGCTGTCTCCACCCCCCAACCCCCCTTTCCCTATGACAGGCAGGAGGCCACTTAACTCTTGAGTGTGTTAGGTCACAGGATGATGCTTGTGACAAATACAGCAGATGGTCCAGTGACCTATGGGATGGGACTTTGGGTTTCACCCGTTAGGGAAACGGTGAGTGCACTTTTGTTTGTATAAGGAAATGTTGCATTATATTGGGAGAGAGCATACTGTTGTTGCTATTGTTATTGTTTGGAAATTTAAGTATGGAAAGAAGGAGGTTGTGGATGTTAAGTAGTCAAAGAGGTGATCTGTAGTGGATATGGCAGATTGGCTTACTCAACACATATTCCAACCCCCTTTGAGTGTACCTTCCCATACTACAAGAGGCTGGAAAACTAGAAAGTATATTTCCCAGTCTCTCTTGAAACTAAGATTCCAAATGTGATTTAAGGTCCATCAATCAGATGTACTTACTTGTCTGGGTTAACTATGAAGGGAGGTAGACCATGAGAACCTAGCAGAGTTGGTATGATTCAGGGGCTGGCAGCTTCCTTGATCTGGTAGGAGGCTTCCTGGTTGTGTCAAGAACCCCACCTCCAGGGTACCAATTTTGCTGTGTGGCTTTGAGGGGTGTTTCTGGAAACTCAACCTGGAGTCTAGCCCTTCCACTTTCCCAATGATACTGTAGATCTTCTTATACCCTGTAATATATACCTTTTTGCTTAAACTAGCTAGAATAGATTCTGTTTACTGCAACTAAACTCTAATTAATGTCGCATCAAATTCAGTATAAGAAACTCCAGCATGGGCCAGCAGCAGAGCATGCCCCACTACCTGTTTTTGTAAATAAAGTTCTATTGGAAGACAGCCATGCTCCTTTGTTTATGTACTGTTTAGGACTAATTTCACACAAAGAGGCAAAGTTAAGAAGTTATAACAGAAACCACATAGGCCAGAAAGTCTAAAATATTTACTGTCTGGCTCTTTACAGAAAAAGTGTGCCAATCCCTGCACTACATGTGAGTGCCAAGCTCTGCCAGGCTGCCAGGACACAATGGAACAGACCTGCCACCCAGATGAGGAACACATGGACTTTTCTTTGACTTCTTTGTCCTGGAAATGTTTAAAAATCCCAATTAAACAAACCCATGTTTATGGGTCGAAAGATTCATTATGGTAAAAATGTCAATTCTTTCTGATTCAATCCCAATCCCAACCAAAATCTCAAGGCTTTTTTTTTTTCCAGTTGAATTTTACAAGTTCAATTCCAAAATAGCTATGGAAATAAAAAGCGTAAGTATAGTCAATATACGTGTGAAGAATAAGAATATGGGAGGACTTGCTCTATCAGATATTAATACTTAGTATAAAACTACAATAACAAAGACAGTGTATTATTGGTACACTGTTAGACAAATTTCTATTGGAATGGGATAAAGAGTCTCCAAACAGACACATACATATATGGACACTTGATTTTCAACAAGGGAGGAACTACAGAGTAGTGGGGGAAGGGTAATCTTTATAAATTATAGTGCTAGGAAAAATGACTGTTGGCCAGGGTAGTGATTACAAGGATGTTTGCTTTTTGATTTATTCAACTGTATACTTTGTTCTGTTTAGCTTTCTAAGTAATATATTTATTAGTATATATTACAAGTTTTAAAAAAAGCCAGTATGATACTTGGCCCCTTTCTCTTCCATCATGACTCCCAGCCTTTTACAGCTCTGTAACTTCACACATGCCTGAAATGTGTTCCCTCTGCCTGAAATGACCTTTTTAAACATGATCTGCTTATCCATCTTTTAAAAATATGCTAAAATTAAAATACATAACAATATTTATAGTATAATCCCAATTCTGTGTTTAAAAAATGATGGACTATAGTTAATAGTACAATTATAAAAATGTTCTTTCATGAACTGTAACAAATATACCATACTAACGCAAGGTATGAATAATAGGCCATTATATGAGAACTCTGTATTTCATACATGAAATTTTAAACCTACATCTTCTCTAATTAAAATATATATACTGCATATATTTACATATGTTTGCTTATAAGGTGTGTATGTATACATGTTCACATACACACATGCAGTATTATGCTGTCGTATGCAATATCAACTCATGAGAGCAGTTTGTCTTAGATTCTTTTATTATATATATGTATATATACATAGATGTATATACACACACATACATACATATACATATGTTTTTAAATCCATGACGATACCAAATGGCAGAGTTGTTAAAAATTTTTCTCTAGTGGATCGATCAGTCAGTTAAGGCTTAAAACGTACAGAGTAATTGGGATTATTTTAAATTCTCATAACAAACTGGTCTCATTGCCTCCCAGTATCCTTCCCTTTGCATTATCTCCAGAGATATCTTTTCGCAATGGAAAACTGATTCTGTCATTCTCTTGCTTAAAGATCCCCTTTATAATACCCTCAAGAAAAAAAAGTCAATCTTAGAATAACATTCCAAGCTTCTTGTGATCTAGTCCCTTCTTTTACATTATCTGCGCTTATCATATTCCCACGTATGCTCTTCAGAGCTACAGTATCCAACTATTTGCAATTCCCCAAAACCTGTCATGATATTTCTCACCTCTGCGTTCTACCTGCTTGGAATACACTCCTCCCCACCCCCATCCATCTATATGAAAAGCTCCTTTTATGTTTCAAGTCACAGCTCAGGGATCATTTTTGTCAAAATGCATTTCCTTTTCTCTCCAGGCTGAGTTAAGTATTCCTCCTCTGTATGCCTAAAATATCCTGTTCACATATCTTACAATATGTACCTCATAGCACTCCTAACTTGTCTCCCTTGCTGACCTGTAGCTTCAGATTGCTTCCAATTCACTTTCCTAGACTTCTCCAGGTCAATAAATTTACACAGTTACTACAACCAGAAACCTGAGACATCACTGACACTTCCTCTCCCTCGTCTATACCTTCACTTCTCAGCTATCACCAAATCCTGTCCATTTCAACCTTCAAAATTCATCTCAAATTGTTCCACTTTCACTCTCTGTACATTTCCACTCTAAATCGGTATCTTTCACCTGTTCTACCTTATTGCCTCCCATCTGGTCTCCTTTTTCATTCTTAGTCAGTCTAATCTGTCTCCACTCAGAAGCCAGAATGATTTTAACACATCTGATCAAGTTACTCCCTTTTACAACTCTGCATTGGCTCCCTATTGTACTTAGAAAAAAATAAAAATTTCTTAATATGGCAAATAATTTCCTTCATGATCTGGCTCCTTCAGCTCCAATCTCATCTCTTGCCCTTCTCCCTTTTGCCCCACCACCTTCCTTCCAACATGGGTCTTCATGGGTCTATTTTTAGTTTCTCAGTCTTGTTCAGCATTCTCCTACCATGGGATCTATGGAGAAATTTTGTTGCAGTTTTTAAGTATGAGTTAGATGACAATATTTTCATCTTAGAAAACTAGTAGATAGTATCATGGGCTAGTCAAAATTCTAGTCAATGGTTAATTTAATGTCCAAAAACTGGGGAATGGCAACATAACTTATGTCATGTGATTCATATGCTAGAATTCCACAAAATAATTAATACTATGAATAATTTTAATGACATGATAAAATACTCCATAATAATAAGTGAAATACTAGACTATACATTAGCATATACAATATGATCTCATCTTTGTAAAAAAAAATATAGAGAAGACAGTTTGGAAAGAAGTATACTAAAAAGGTAACATTTGATTATGAATGGACAGTAGTTGTATGAGAGTGTATATATGTGTGTATATTTACATACATACATATACACATACATATATGTCCTTTTTCTATAAAGATTATACAATCAGAAATAATGTATTTTTAAGGCAAATAAAAATAATTATTTTCTAGATTTTATATTTTAAGATAGAGGTTGTGTCAACTTGATGCTGAGGTAGTATCTTCCTTATGTGCCATATGTGCACAATCCAGTTGGGCAAGGTTTAGCCCATCTCTGGGTTTAACCCTATTTCATCTCTCATTTTTTAAACATATGCAAATTTTCCAAGGGCTTGGGTGTGCTAATTCTAAACCAAATACAGCTCCTCCAGTATTCTACTCAATTATAAGCACTTAGAGGGCAGAACATTCATCTCTGTAGAACCTACAAGGCCTTGAACATAGTAAATGTTTAATTACTAAGAAAAAAAAAAGGACAAAAAAAGGGGGAGGGGGGGCACAGACTGCTTCCATTAGGTAGAAAAAACAAAAACACAAACTGAACTTCACTTGCCACCCGCTTTTTCATCTTGTGGCCCCTGTAGGTTGCGGAGGAAGCTCTGGGTTGAGGAGTGCTCTGCCTTTTGCCAACAGACAGAATCGTATGGCAGGTGTTTAATATTAACTTAATTCTCCTATTTTTACCCTCCTTTGTTCCAATATTCCAAATCTACTATTTTAATTATTTTATTCAACTCTTATATTGTACATATTTAATCAAGCATCTTAAATCCCAATTCTGAAAATAATTTTTTTCTTTTCTTTTTAAGAAGGGGAAAGTAGTACATATGCTACTGATAACATAACAGTAGGGAATAAGCTGAGAAATTAGTGTTCTAAACTTAACAGCCTTTTATTCCCCAACAGCTTTTCATGAAGATGAAAATACTGTTTCTCATTTCAATTCCCACATATTTTTAAAAAGAGAACTGAATCTTGCTATAAAATCTTGACAATTCTGACAGTAGTTTTAGTCACTTAACAATTTAAAAACTTGTATAATATTCTTTGAACCAGTTCCTTAGTTTTTCTTCTTCCTGTTAAAACTGTTACTGGTATCATCCAAATAGGAGACCACTGCTTCCTATTGAAGCAAAGGAATTGCCAAGAACCCCCAATTTTTGCATATTCCTTTCCGTAAAGTGGATGATATTTTTCTTTCATTTTCTATATTTAGAAATGAGAACTGGGTAGAAAATCTGGGTAGCAGGGTGGGGGGCATGTTGTACTTCTATGCATTATTATTATTATTGTAACTGTCCTCTAAGTTTGATTTGATTTCAAAATAAAAAGCTAAAACAAGAAAAAGAAAGCCAGAGAGAGAGCACGCATGGGAAATCTTTTTCAAATGAGGAAGAGATTTAACAAAACGCGTAATTTAAGGGCAAACTGAATATCTTATCAAAATGAGGCTCAAGAGAAACATGTTTGTGCAGTTATTAAATAGCTTTAGCAACCAACAACATTTTAAAGGTGCCATAGACTCCACTGAAACCTAGAGAACGACATTCAGTATCCAATAGCACCCCAACCAGAACAGGACTATGGCAGTAAAGCCAGGATCAGCAACGAAGTGAGGTGTCGGTACACAAAGATCCTGTAATATTTAAATATGGCAGTATTCAAGTCTCCATGAGTCAGTATGACTGTCACTTCTTCCACTCCCCACTCTCCACCACCACTTTTAAATCATCTTTTCCCCTTTCTCTAAGCTTTCTTAAAATATGGATATCTTACCTCAGCCACAAAACCTCTGAAATAAATTACAAAAAGGATAAAAACACACAAGTGAGGGAAATATGGTGAAAGGAAGACATGGATAGAAAAATAATTATTCCAGAGGTTAGATTAGCATAGAGATATGTTTATCTCAAAGTTCTTTACAGTCGTCTGATACGGACTGCAAATTGGACTCTATAAGCTTCTTAGGAGCTAAAGCAAAAAGAGTAAGAAAATTGGTTATACGATTTACAGTTCACAAAAGATAAAAACCAACAAGCTATTTAGGAGTAGCACAGCTTTTCCTGGTGAGAGTCCTGGAGATGACCACAACCATCTTGGTTACAGAACCTATCCTTCTTATGTCCTCCCTTTATTTCTACACATTTCTGGCCTGAATAATCCATGACCAAATGATGGGTAGTCACAGGATTCACCAATTTAAAATAAATATTTTATAATGATAGTTTAAAATAAGGAAATAACACCCTTTTTTTAAGCACAAAAAGAAAAGCAATGGGAAGCTTGCCAAATTTGTGACTCAATTTTCACATTCTCCATGAGGCCATATATGATTGCCTCACACCCTACTCTCCACTCTCACCAAACTCAATGGCAACTCAGAGTTTATTCCAAGCTGTGGTCTCTACACTTTTTTGATTCTTATTTAGAAAACTTCTAATATTTGCATATTTATCTACTTCTACTAGTGTACTAATCCATTAAATATTGATCAACCTGAATTTCTTTCTTTTTTTTTTTAAGATAAAAATTGAAATGGAAGTTATATTTTCTTCCCACAACCCAGTGCCTCCTTGTGGAGATCTGTATCCTAAAGCATCACTCACAGTACCTTGGCATATCGTGAGCACTCAATATACACTGACTGATTGAAAGACTGCTGTGTGGCTTTTAATGTGCACTCTACTTGAGTCAATGAAGCAGAGAGTTCTCCTCTAATTCTGAGCACACCAGAGTATCACATTCCCCTACGTATTAAGTTAGGCATGACTGTATAACTTGCTCTGGCTAATGAAAGATGAGTAGAAATGACATGTGTCTCTTCTAAAGAAGTCTCCATGTACCTACTCCATTGCTGCAAGAGATTTCACTTGAATTGGTGGCACGTCCATCTTCCAAAGTCCCAAAGTGAGGGCAAAGTGGAGGAGAGGCCCCGTCAATCCATGGTAGACATGCAGCATGAGCAAGAAATAGATCTGTTGTGTTTTAAGCTACTGAGATGTGAGGGTTACTTTAGGAGCATAATCTAACCTACTTGATTGATAGACTCTCCCAAAGGAAAACAGGCAAATTTCATATATTCTTTCTGCACAAAGATGTTGATCCTTATGTTGTATTCTGACAGCCTGGCAGAACCTCCATATCGAACAATAAGAAAATAAGAAAGTTTAGAAAGTGTTTATAAAATCATAAGAACACTTTTTAAATTAAGTGAAAAAAAGCAGGCTCCAATACTGAATGTACAACATGAACATTACTATAGAATAAACAATTAACATACTAAAATATTTGCAGCAGTTGCCTTAAGGAGAGGAGTAGGACTTAAGGGATTTTTGTTTGTTTTTGTTTCAATTATCTGGGTTCCTCCCACCCCAAATTCTCTATAGTAAGCATAAATTACATTTGCGATAAATTAAATTAAAAAGCAGATGGCCTTGTCTCTGCACAAAGTACTTGTATTCTACAAGACCTTACTAAAATCACTCAATTTGATTTATGTTAGCCCAGTATGGAAAACCAGCAACATCTCCTTCACAGATGCAAAAACTCAGGGTCTTTTCCTCCAAGCAGCACAGTGAGTTGATCGGAGTGAGAATTTCTGATTACCCTATCACAGGACTAGTATCAAATTAATAAAAAGCACACAAGCTGTTTGAGTAGATTTGTATGTTATCTGTAATATATTCATGACTCTGAATCCCTACACTTTCTAGTTCTTTCCTTTGGTGTTTCTGGCTTCTGTGGTTTTACAACAGCCCAGCAAACAGGAGGGTGGTAGGCAGAACAAGTTCTGCAGCAGAAATCTGGAGATGTGAGTTCCAGCCTGGGCTCTGTCAGTGATATCTTCAGGCTCTATATCTGTGAAATGGATGTGGTAAGTCCCTATTTCCCTCACACTGGAACTCTGGTATATACTATTGTAGTATGCATATGCATATGCGTATGCGGTGCGTGGTAGGCATAAAAGCTCTACTTAAGCTTCATGACACCTTTAATTAAATAAATTTATTTAATTATTTCTTTCATTACTGGCCCCCATCCTTATGTGAGGCAGGGTCTGTGCTATCTTCTTTGCCGTTATACTTCTAACATCTAGCACGATATTTTATCACTTCAACAAATATTTACTAAGATTCTAATATATGCCAAGCACTGATTGAGGCATTGAGGATACAGTGGTGAACAACCTACAGTCCTGCCTTTATAAATCTTACATTCTAGTGGGAAAGTCAGACAATAAATATGTAGATAAATATATACTTAACATATCAGAAAGAAATAAGTGCTAGAAAAGAAAATAAGAGGGCTTGAAGTAGGTTGAATAATGGCGAACCAATGATGTCAAGTCCTAATATCTGGAATTTGTAAATGTTACTTTATTTGGAAAAAGAGTATTTGCAGATGTAATTGAATTAAGGATTTTGAGATGAGGAGATTATCCTGGATTATCTGGGTGGACCCTAAGTGCCATCACAAGTGTCCTATAAGGGAGGGAACATAAAATAGACATGCAGAGAAGGCCATGTGAAGACAGAGGCAGGGAATGGAGTGGTGCCGTCATAAATTCTGGAATGCTGGGGCCGCCCCAGAAGCTGGAAAAGATAGGAATGGATTCTCCCCTAGAGTCTACAGAGAGCGCATGATCCTGCAGACACCACGATCTTGGGCATTGGGCCTCCAGAACTGTGAGAGATAAAATTCTGTTGTTTTAAGCCAAGTCTGTGGTAATTTGTTACTGCAGTCTCAGGATATTAATACAGAGCTAATGGAATAGAGGGATCTGGTGGGGTGGGGGGAGGAAAAGGTGCTATTTTAGTTAGGGTGGTTATCTGGGCAACCCTGAGGAGGCACCATTTGAACAGGAAGTGAGGAAGTACACCCTAGGATGACCTAGCAGTGGCCTGCCACAGGCAAAGGGGACAACAGCAAGATCAGTGTCACTACAGTGGAGTGAGAGAGAGACAGGGTAGGAGATGAGGTCAGAGAGGTAGTCAGAGGCTAGATCATGTAGGGCTTATAAGAGTTTGGTTTTCATGATTCTGACGAGATGCCACCAGAGAGTTTGAAAGAGAAGTGAAAGTTCTGATTATGTTTGAGAAAAATCACTGCTGTTTGGATAAAGACTGTAGTGGAGCAAAGTAAGAGGCAAGGAGACCAAATCAAAGATGTTATAGTCATTTAGTGAGAAAGGACTGTGGCTTGGGTTAGAGAGGGTGGGAGGTATAGTCAGATTTGAGACATCTTTTCAAGGCAGAATCACCAGAATTTTCTGAATCCTTAGATGTGAGGTCTGAACTAAAAAGAGGAGTCAAGGATGATTCCTAGAGTTTCAGACTGGTTGAATGGTGGTAATGTTTACTGAGATAAGGAAGGCAACCAAGGGAGAAGCAGAAAGGAAAACTGAGTGGGTTTGGTATCCATAATTTTTTTGTACATATTAAGTTTAAATGCTTATTAGACTTCCAAGTGGAGATGTTGAATAAGCAGCTGGATATGTGCATCCGGAGTTCAGAAGAGAAGTAAAGCTAGAGATAAAAATTTGGAAGTCAGCTTATAGATGGCATTCATAGCCATGGAATTAGGTATTGCCTAGGGGAAAAGTATGGCAAGAAAGAGAATATGGCCAGGAAATGTGGCACTCTAACATCTGATGGTTGAGAGAGAGTGGCCAGTGAAGTGGAAGGAAATGCAGGAGAATGTTGTGACCTGGAAGCCAAGTGAAGAAAGAATAGCAAGGAGGAGGGAGTGATTGTGTCAAATGGTCCTGAGGGGTCAGGAAAGATGAGAACTGTGCACAAACACCAAGATGGTCATTGGTGACACTGACAACAACTGGGGTATAACGGGGACAAAAAAGCCTGAGATGAACGAGTGGAGGAGAAAATAGGAATGGAAATACAGACTAGAGGCAAGTCTTTCAAAGAGATTTTTCTATAAAACAGAGCAAAGAAATAGGGTGGGACCTAGACAGGGATATGTGGTCTAGGGAGGATTATTTAAAGACAAGAGATTTATCAGCAGATATTTATTAAATGAATAAATGAAAAATTCCATGAGGAGCAATTGACTCAACAGTATTAACATGGTTTATATTTCAAGTTCCAT
>JAQZBX010005510.1:17553-56286 GCA_029593785.1 Cabassous unicinctus
AGACATCAAATAAGACACTCAAGTGAAAACCTTCAGCATTGGTTCTGCGTGTCTGGCTGAGGTTAATGCAGGACTTTTAAGACATTTATTTAAGACGCTGGACTATTTGCTTATGGTTCTGAGGTTTCTTTTACAAAATAGGTTTTCTAGTCAAAATGAAACCTAAGAAAATCAGATAGTTAGTTGCCTGGATTTTCCCTTCAGAGCAAGGCAACTGACTGAAAGGACGGAACTGGGCTTGCCCCGGACCCTCAGCCAGCAGTACCGCCCGCGCCCCAGGCCCAGGCCCCCACCGTCCCCGGAGGCCGCCCGCTGCCCTGACTGCCTTTCCCGCGCAAGCTCCGGGTACTTGCCTGGAAGGCGGAGGCGCGCGGCCAGCCCCGAGGCTTTTCGTCTTCCACTGAGCAAACCCAGTGGGTGTGTGACTTCCCCTAGGAGTCAAGAGGCGGAGTTTTCCACTACGTGCTGAATCGCCAATCCCGTCCCAGCGACCACAGTCCCCAGTGCTCGGCTGGGCCCGCCGAGCCGGACACGCGGAAGTGGAGGACCGAGGAGTCCCCACCAACTGAAGAGGCGCTAACACTTAGACCATGGGGGCCGCCGCTCGCCAGGAGACTCTCTGCGTCCGGCCCGGCAGGTCCCGCCGCTCCCGAGACGCTGCTTTGGCTCGGGTCGCAGCGAGACGGCAGGCTCAGCCCAAGACGCGGCCCTGCGGCAGGAGGCGGTCCGGCCAGTGCCAGTCAGGGCTTAACTTGGCTGGACCACTTACCGCAGAAGGAAGAAGCCGGGCAAGAATGGCGGAAGAGAGGAAATCGCGATGGGGAACTGGGCGCCGAAGGAAATGTGGACTATCCAGCGCTTCTTTCTTTTTTGTAATGTCCCTCATAAGGCCAGGCTTCGAGGCCCGGCGGGGAAAAGAAGTCCACTGTGCTTTCGCCTTACAGACCTGGGTGCTTGGTTGGGACTGCAACCGCCACCTCCGCGCCTGCCGGACACACCCCAGCACCCCAGCAAAGCCCGGTCCTCCCATTTGGTAGTCCCCTAAACTCTGCAGGGAAGGAAGCAGCCAGCCTTACCCAAACAGTCTAAACCCTTCGAAGATGCAGCCATTCTCCCGGTTCCCCAAGACGGTCCCTTTTGTTTTCCCTTTAGGGCTCTCACTGACAACTGCCGTTAACCACACTCCTGGCTAGGGAAGGGAGGCGCATCACCCCCTCCAGCAAAAAGCCACCCTTAGAGGATCCCTTATCTCAATTTTCTACTCTCTTGTCAAAGGCAGGGACTCAGAAGAGACCATACCTGAGTATCAAAGGCAAGAGTTATTTACTCCCTCTTCTTCCCCAACAGGAAGGATCACTGAAGGTAGGCACCGGCAAATAGTAATTACTTGGCAAATGCTGTTGTGTAGTCAGAAATAGAGTACTAAGCACTAGTTTTAACAGCATAAGTATTAATATAAAGAATTAAGTGTATTTTGTATGTGTTTTTTTCAGTACATGTCTGGCACATTGTAATCCTCATTGTGCTTATCTTTGTTATATTGGCATAATCAGCGACTTGTACATTCATCGGTAGCATATGAGCAAGTTTTATCAGCAAGCAATATTTTCAGTTAATAAATAAGTATGGATTTAACTTGTTTAATGTAAGTATGGATTTAACTTGTTTAATGTAGACTGAACCTGTCTGTAGCTTTAGTAATTGCTTATTGTATTAGTTTAGATGCTAGCACTATATGTGCTGTGTATATTCTGATTTTATTAAAATAAAAAGTTCAACTGCAAAAAAGTTCAGTAATGATAATGATAATTCAATTCATTATCCACTGACTTGACTTCTCTTCACCCCACCTTCCCAACAATTCCACTTAAATTGCCTCCATGTTGCTTAAATCCCCAATTAATGCTTTTGTTGCACATTTCCCCTGGGGTAACTGACAAAGTTGACCACTGTACCTTCCAAATATTCTATTTCCTTGATGTCAATAACCACATTTTGCCTTTATGCTCATCCTACTTTTTAAAATTCTTCTCTTTCAGTCTCCTTTGCTTGTTCCTTTCTCTGGCAACCCTTCAAATGAGTGCTTTTCAAACTTTTGCACTGAAATACCACTAGCAGGAGGTAAGATAAACATGTACTTCCCTATTCATCACCCATGTCCTATGCATAAATGAGCCTAAAGTCACTAACGTCAAGGGCAAATTTACTTGTTCATTTTATCTTTTAAAATTCATCCAAATTTTGCATGGTTCTTCATAATATATTCATATATGATATACTATAAAAATATTTTAAATTGGTTGAGTTAAACTACTTAACATTCCCTTCTTAAATTTTCAAGTATATATTTCAAGAAAATGCACCAATTACTTAAGCCACAAATATTTAGAATGCCTCCTGTGTGCTAGGCATAGGGTTATACTGTGAGCAAGATAGATGTGGTTCCATTTCTCATGGAGAATTTACAGTCTACTCCAGGAGACAGACAACAGACATAAAAAGGCAAGGTGATTTCAGATTCATTTGTTGATAATGAATGGATACACAAATGGATAAATGAATAAATGAGGTAAAGCAAAGAAAGTGGGAGCTGTGCAAATTGAGGCTTTTCTGAGATGTAACACTTTTTCCTGTGGCTTCACAACCCTGAAACTCATGGCCTTAAACGATTGTTTTCAAGGTTATCTTTGGTCCTCTTCAGCTTACTTTCCATCTTCCCTGGATATGTTATATATGCCCAGGCAGACAGATACACAAATCAATAAGTATATAAATGACTTGAATACGATTAATGAACTTGACCTGATTGACATATATAGATTACCACACCCATACAATTTCAGAATATTCTTTTCAAGTACACATGGAACATTAACAAAACTTGACCATGTTTTTGGCCATAAGGCAAGTCTTAACAAATTTCAAAAGATTGAAATACTACAGAGTATGTTCTCTGACAGCCTAGGTATTAGACTGAAAATAAAAAACAAAAAGAAGTTTTAAAATCCCCTGAATTGGCATTTGACAAAATACAGCATCCTTTCTTGATAAAAAAACACTCTGAAAGATAGGAATAGAAGGAAACTTTCTTAACATGGTAAAGTGCATGTATGTGAAAAACCCACAGCTAACATTGTATTCAAGAGTGAAAGACTGAAAGCTTTCCCACTGAGATCGGGAACAAGACAAGGATGACCACTGTCACCAGTTATTCAATATTGTGCTAGAAGTTCTAGCTAGAGCAATTCGGCAAGAAAAAGAAAGAAAAGATAGCCAAATAGGAAAGTAAGAAGCAACAATTTCACTATTTGCTGGTGATATGATCCTATATCTAGAAAATCTCAAAAAATCCACAACAAAGCTACTAGAACCAATAGATGAGTTCAGCAAAGTAGCGGGATACAAAATTGATAGGCAAAAATCAGTAGCATTTCTACTACACTACAAATGAGCAATCTGAGGAGGAAGACAGAAAAAAAATTCCATTTACAATAGTGGCTAAAAGAATCAAATATTTAGGAATAAATTTAACCAAGAATTTATATCCTGTATATAGAAAACTGCATTCAGAAAACTACAAAACATTGCTAAAATAAACCAAAGAAGACTTAAATAAATGGAAGGACATTTTGTGTTCATGGATTGGAAGACTAAATATCATTAAGATGTGAATTCTACCTAAACTGATTTAGAGATTCAATGTACTCCTAATAAAAACTCCAACAGCCTTTTTTTTTACAGAAACAAAAAAGCCAATAATCAAATTTACTTGGAAGGGTAAGGGGCCATGAATAGTCAAAACCATCTTGAAAAAGAAGAACAAAGTTGGAGGCCTCACACTTCCTGACTTTAAAGCATATTACTTAGCTACAGTGGTAAAAACAGCATAGTACTGGCATAAAGACAGACATATTGACCAATGGAACCAAATTGAGAATTTAGAAACAGACCCTCACATCTATGGTCAAGTGATTTTTGACAAGGCTATCAAACCCACCCAACTGGGCCAGAACAGTCTATTCAACAAATGGTGTTGGAAGAACTGGATATCCATAGATAAAAGAAAGAGGACTCCTATCTAACACCTTATAGAAAAATTAACTCAAAATGGATCAAGGACCTAAATACAAAAGCTAGAACCAAAAACTCCTAGAAAAAAATGTAGGGAAACATCTTCAAGATCTTGTGGTAGGCGGCAGTTTCCTAAACCTTACACCCAAAGCATGAGCAACAAAAGGAAAAATAGATAAATGGGACTTCCTCAAAATTAAACACGTTTGCACCTCAAAAGGGTGAAAAGGCAGCTGACTCAGTGGGAGAAAATATTTGGGAAACCATATATCCGATAAGGGTTTGATATCATGTTATATAAAGAGATCATACAACTCAATGATAAAAAGACAAGTAAACTAATTAAAAAATGGGCAAAAGACTTGAAGAGAAATTTTTCCAAAGAAAAAATACAAATGGCCAAAAAGCACATGAAAAGATGCTCAACAGCACTATTAGGAAAACGCAAATCAAAACTACAAAATATCTCATCATGGCTTACAGAATGGCCATTATTAAAAAGGCGGAAAACTACATGTGCTGGAGAGGATGTGGAGAAATGGGAACTCTCCTTCACTATTGGTGGGAACGTAAAATGGTGCAGCCTCTGTGGAGGACAGTTTGGTGGTTCCTCAGGAAGCTAAATATAGAACTGCAGTATGATCCAACAACCCCTCTACTAGGAATATATTCAGAAGAAGTGAAAGCAAGGATGCAAACAGACATTTGTACACCAATGTTCATAGCATTATTCACAACTGCTAATAGATGGAAACAACCCAAGCATCCATCAACCAATGAATGGATAAAGAAAATGTGGTATATACATATGATGGAATACTATTCAGCTGTAAGAAGAAATGAAGTTAGGATGCATTATGACAACATGGATGAACCTTGAGGACAAAAGGACAAATATTGTATGGTCTCACTAATATGACCTAAATACGATGAGTAAATCATGGAGTTAAACCAAGAGGTTAGGTTACTAGGAAATAGAATGTGGGTTGAGAAGGGGGAGCTGATGCTAAATGTATGTAGAATGTTTAATAAGGGGGATTATAAATGTGGAAATGCTTAGAGTTGATGGTAACACATTATAGTGAGTATAATCAGCACTGATGATTTGTAAATGTGATTGTGGCTGAAAGGGGTACTCTAGGGAGGTTAATGTCAATTGAAAGAAAGCTAGAGGATAACTCAGGGACTGTATAACAATGATTTTGGTGATGGATGATGATCGTGGTTAATTGTACAAATACAAGAATTTTCCTCTATTACGAGGTGTTAAGAATATAGAGATACATGGGGGAAAATACAACTAACGTAACATATAGACTATAGTTAACAGTAATATTGTAATATTGTTACGCCAATGGCAAAGAAGGTACTATATCAATGCTAAGGGTAAATAATTGGGGGGGGCGGGTAGAAGGTACGGGATTTTTCCTTTTGGAGTAATGAAAACATTCTGAAATGGACTGAGCTGATAACAGCACAACTCAGTGATGAAACTGAGAGCCACTGAGTGTACACGTAAAATGGATTGTACAAGATGGGACCATATAACACAGTGAACCCTGTGGACTGTGGTTAACAGAACAAATATGAGAACATTCTCTCACGAACCATAACAAATATACAATACTAATACATGGTGTTAATAATAGGATGGTTTTGGGGAAAAAGACAGCAAATATAAGCTATGGACTATAAAATAGCAATAATAGTATGATAATGTTCTTTCACCATTTGTGACACAAATGTGTCACAACAATGTAAGATATTGGTGGTGGGATGATGTATTGGAATCCTGTATGGTATGCATGATTGTTTTGTTAACTCACAATTTCTCAAATTTAAGAAGAAAAAAAAATGTATTAACTAAAAAACAAAAACAAAAACAAAACAAAACCCTAAACTGGAAATTAAGAGATACATTCCTAAATAACTTATGGATCAAAGAATAAACCACACTGAAATTTTAAAATATTTTGATCTGAATATTAGTAAAAATGCTACATATCAAAACTTGTGGGACACAGCTAAAATCAAAATTAGAGAAAAATGTATAGTCGTATATGTACATGTTAGAAAACAAAGCCTAAGAATCAATTATCTAAACCTCCACATCAAAAAATTAGAAGAAAAAAGAAATTAAACCCAGATAAAAGCAAAAAAATAACAAAAATAAGGCCAGAAATTAAATAGAAAAATAAATAAGACCAACAAGAACACAAACTCTCTCAGAGAATTGAAAAAGAGGATATGCTTCTAAACTCTTACAGTGATGCCAGCACAACTTTGATACTAAAATGAGACACGGACATAAGAAAGATGCCACTCATGAACATGAACATATATGCAAAAATCCTAAACAGAATACTAGGAAATCAAATCCTGTGATATATATCACTATCAAGTTGAGTTTATTCTAGAAATATAAGGCTAGTTAACACTCAAACATCATCAATATAATCTACCATATTAATGAACTAAAGGAGGAAAAAATAACATATTCCCGTAGATGCCAAAATAGCATTTTATTTTAAAAATTCAACAACCATTCATGATTTAAAAAAAACCCTCACAGTAAACTAGAAATTCAAGAGTACTTTCTTAATTGGATAAAAAGTATATACAGAGAAATGGGTATATTAAAATGAATCTATTATGTGCAACTTGTTCAGCCACCTCCCTACCATATCCCTGAAAGGATGCAAGGGACACTTTCTCCATTATGCATTGGTTGGAGACGGGGCATCAGCATTCTTGAAGGAGTTTGTGTGGCTGTCCTGTGTAGGCTGGAGACAATGATGGGGAATGCTGTAAAACTGGGTTCCTTGATCCCAACAGTAATAATGGGATGATAAGTAGAAAACAAGGTGGCAGCACTTAACCATCAAAAATAAGGGGGACAATTATAATAAATAAGCACAGAATAGTGTTTTCATCCTCAACAATCTGTGGTGAAAATATTAACAGGGTCTTCAGAAATGAAATAGATGGACAGCCTGCTAAGAGGTTGCCTGCAATTGATATGAGGAAATATTTAGGCCACTGGGCAGAAATCTAACTAGAATCACCTTACTGGGGATTTATTACCTTTTTCCCAGTTCCTGGACCTAAGCCAGTTCACAGACCTGAAGCTCTAGATAGAGAGGGAGGCCAGTTCCTTTGATGAAAGACATGCCTGATTGCTTTGTTAACTCATAACTTCTCAAATAAAATAAATCCTTAGTCATAAAAAGAGTATAGTGTGAATCCTCTATGCCTTCTCCAGAGTGCCCTGCAGCATTTACCCAAGTAACTGTGCACGGGGGAAAGGAAAATACCCAGACCTTCCAGAAGTAATTAGATACTGGTTTTGATCTTATGCTGATCCCTGGATACCCAAAATGCCAGTGGAAACCACTGGTCAGAATAAGGGCTTATGGATCATGGCTAATAGTTACAAGCCTTGACCTAAATCCATCTAACAGTGAACTCAGTAGCACCACACTCATCCTATGGTTATTTCTCCACTCATCTCAAAATATAGTGGAAACAGATATACATAGTGGTTCCATGTCCCATAAATAAAGAGTTCTGTTATATGAAGGGCCAAGTAAAGGCCCTGGAAATATTTTCCTGCCCAAGGTAGAATGGCAAAGATCAGTGCCAACATTAAAGTCCTGAGATATGCAAGGGTAATGTGATGATTCCTACCACATAATTTAACTTGCTTATTTGGCTAGTGCAAAACAACAACAACAACAACAAAAAATACTGAAACAGCACAGTAATTGCACTTAATAGGGTGATGCCAAATGCAGCTATAATTTAGGTTGTGCTGTCTTTAGTGGAGCATTTCAACATAGCCCCCTACCTCCCACCCCATCAGTTATACAGCTATTGACAGTTCAAAGGTTTTCATTTCCTTTTTACTCTCATCAGCAAGGGAAGCAATTTGTATTTATAGCAGGACCACCACTGTATAACTTTATAACTGTCCCATCTTGCCCTAGAACTATGCCAATTCTTCTGCTCTGTTTTAATGATGTTTAGAGGAATCATGGTCATCTTGGTATTCCATAGAATATCATGCTGTCCATTTTACGTTGACACCATTATGCTAACCAGACCTGGTGAGGAGGATGTAGCAAGCACCTTAGGTATCTTGGTGAGATGTGTGTAAGAATGTAGGAGATAAACTGTTGAATTATCCCTTTTAAAGCAAGATAAAAGTTGCTGTACCATGGCATTATGAGGCAGGAGTTCATTATGACCAGTTAACACAATCTGCTTTAGAGATGGATTTACACAGTATGTGAACAACAGACAGAAGTGGACAGCCACTGCACTACAATCTCACCCAAAGGTGGTCCTGAAAGTGGTGGGGGAAATCTTCCTGGTGTATAGAACTTCTTTTTATCTGGTTGTCTCGATCCAAGAAGAGAGGGATGGTCTGAGGGATTGATATATATTGACTCATAGGCAGTGGCTAATGGACTGTCCAACTCTTAGGTACCTGGAAAGAATACAATTGCAAAACTGGTGAAAGACCTCTTGGAATGATCAGAATGTGTGATATTCATGCTCCACATAAGTGCTTACAAGGGGGCATCCAGGTGGAAGCAGATTTCAATAATGAGGAGGACAAGATGAACTATTGATGTCCGTCAGCCTTTTTCTCCAGCCACCCCAGTGCTCGGTTAATGGACAGACAAAAATATGGTCCTCCCCTCACCTAAGCTATTTGGCTACCACCACTGCAGAGTGCCCAATCTACCAATATCATGGAGTGATATATACTCCAAGATTGGGCCCCTGATTTGGCACCATTCCCAATGGGACTTACTGGCAACCTGGTAGCATGTGGATTATATTGGGAATCACCCAGAAGTAGCTGGCTTGATAGAACAGTTGAGTGGCCAAATAAATCTCAGTTACAGAGCCATCTGAGAGACAATATCATGAAAGACTGGAATGCTGTCTATAGATGTGGTATGTTTCTTTAAACAAGCAGTCAGTATATGGTGGTGCCTCCACCCCTTGCCAGGAAACAAAGAGTGGAAGGAGGAGGGACCCCTTTCACTATTTTATCTCAGGATCTACTTGAACAGCTTTGCTTTCTACTCCCATGATGTTGGGCTTGGTGGATTTGGAGGGTCTAGAGACCAAGGGAAGGACACTTCCATGAGGAAACAGTCATATTCTGATGAATTAGAAGCAGATTTTCCCTGGCCTTTTGAAGTACATCAAGCCATTGAACCAACTGAAAAGGAAGTCAATGGACTGGCCAGGGCAACTGTTGAGTTACTAGAGGAAAATTGTGTTGCTGTTATGCCTGGAAACAAAATTCACTGGGGCATCTCTCAGTATGCCCTACTCTAATAGTTCTAGTTAGTGGAAAACTGCAGCAACCCAGTAAAGACAAGTCCACCAAGGGCTCAATTCTGTAGAAATTTAAAGTTGGGCCACCCTATCAGGTAAAGAATGTCATCTAGTCCAAGTCTTAGCAGAGGGTAAAAGGAACATGGTATGTGATAGAAGGAGACTGCTGTGATTTCTAACAGGCTTTATGACTAGCTATGGAGCAAGGATCATAGCAGCTGGGTTTTACTATAGTTCTTTTTTTTTTCCTACCCTTTTTCTAAACCTTATTCAAGAAACACCAGTGATAGCTTACATTTTAAGTTTCAGGGAGTATGACTGAATTTTAAAAAATAATGAATGAAAACTTTTCAAAAATGTGGTAAAAATATAAACTGATAGATCCAAAAAACTCAGTGAACCTCAAGCACAAGAACATGAAGAAAACCACAACCAAAACACATCATAAGTTGCTCAAAACCAGTGATAAAGAGAAAATCCTGAAAACAACCAGGGAACATATTAGGTACAGAAGAACAAACATAAGATGATAGATTTCTCAAAACAAACAACACAAATGATAATGCCATAGAGTAACATCTTCAAAGAACTGAAAGAAAATCAACTATCAACCTAGACTTCTATGCTGGAAAAACAAAAACAAAAATAAAGAAAAACATTTCAAAATGAAGGTGGGAAAAAAAATGACATTTTCAGACATACAAAAGCTAAAAGAATATATCACCAGCAGCCCTAACCTACAAGAAATGTTAAAGGAAGTCCTTCAGGCAAAAGGAAAGTGATACCAGATGGAAATCTAGATCTACACAAAGGACTGAAGAATACTGGAAATAGTAACTATATGGTTAAACACCTGCGATCCTTATTATTTAGATCACTTGAAAAGAAAATTGACTTAATTAGACAAGGTAGACCATTATATGTTAAAGATGCATACTATAAGCCCTAAAGCAATGACTAAAATAACAATAAATTACAGCTAATAATCCAAAAAAGGAGACAAGCAGAATTATAAAAATAACTTGATTAACTCAAAGAAGGCAGAAAAAGATGAAAAAGAGGACAAAGAACATGTTACCAAGAGAAAACAGAGAATAAGATAATAAACTCAAGCGTAACCATATCAACAATCACATTAAATGTAACATTTAAAAGCCTCAATTAAAAGGCAGAAGTTGTCAAATTGTATATAAAAAAAAACAAGACTTAACAATGTGTGGCCTATAAGAAATGTACTTTAAAGAAAAAGAAGCAATTAAGTTAAAAGTAAAAAGATGGAAAAGATATATCATGCTAACACTAGTTAAAAGAAAATTGGAGTGACAGTATGAATATCAATGATTTCATAGGAAAGAATATTCCCAGGGATAAAGAAGGTGATTTCATAATGATAAATGGATCAATTAATCAAGAGGACATAAAAGCCCTAAACATTTATGTATCTAGTAATAGAGCACTAAAATATATGAAGTAGGGAGGGAACGAATGTGGCTCAACTGGTTGAGCCCGATTCCCACATGGGAAGTCCTGGGTTCGGTTCCCAGTGCCTCCTAAAAACAAAAAAATAAACAACAAGCAAACAAACAAACAAACAAAAAAAAACAACCCAGGGGAGCCAATGTGGCTCAGTGGTTGAGCGCTGGCTTCCCACATACGAGGTCCCGGGGTTCATTCCCCAGCCCTGTTACCTTAAAAAAAATATATATATATATCTATATATATATCTATATATATATATTCATATATATGAAGTTAAAGCTGATAGACCTATAAGGAGAAATAAATTAGCAACTACGGTAAGAAATTCCAATACCTCTATCTCGATAATTAATAGGCAGAAAATTAGCAAGCATGTATTAGACTTGAACAACACTACTTGAACTCAAGCCAACCAATGACAGAATACACAATCTTTTCAAGTACACATAGAAAATTAACAATACAGACCATATTCTGGGCCATAAAACAAGTCTGAATAATTTTTTTCTTTTAAGGAGGTACCAGGGATTGAACCCGAGACCTTGTATATGCAAAGCAGGTACTCAACCACTGAACTACAACTGCTCCACTTCAATAATTTTTAAAGGATTTGAGTCTTACAAAGTATGTTCTCTTACCATAGTAGAATTACAGTAGAAATCAATAATAGAAGGACCTCTTGAAAATCCACAAATATTTGGAAACGAAATCAGCACAATTTTAAATAGCCCAAGGATCAAAAAAGAAATCAGAAGGTAAATGCAGGAGGGCTATGGCTCAAGCAGTTGGGTGTCCACCTCCCACATGGGAGGTCCCGGGTTCGGTTCCCAGTGCATCCTAAAGAAGACAACCAGACAGTAAGATGACATAACCAGGAAACACAACAAGCAGGGAGCAATGTGGCTCAAGCAAGTGGGCACCTGTCTCCCACATGGGAGGTCCCAGGTTCGGTTCCCAGTGCCTCTTAAAGAAGACGAGCAGACACAGCGAGCATACAGCAAGCAGACAGAAAGCAGAAAGCGAGCGCAAAACAACGAGCAGACAGATGAGGGAGGGGGAAAAATAAATCTTTTTTTAAAAAAAAGAGTAAATGCAAAGATATTTTAAACTGAATTAAAATAAAAACACAATATATCAGGATTTGTAGGATGCTGTTAAAGCAGTATTAGCAGGGAATTTGTAGCACTAAATGTCCACATTAGAAAAGCTTGTATCTGAAGAAAATATTTAAAAAGAAAAGAAAAAAAAGGTAAATTAAACACAAAGTGAGCAGAATAAAGGAAAATAAAGATCAAAGTGGAAATTAATGAAGTAGGAAAGAGAAAAATAATAAAGTCAATAAAACCAAAACAGAGTTCTTTAAGAGGATGAACTTGAGAAAATCTAGCCAGGCTGGTCAGGCAAAAAAGAGAGCAGACAGATTACCAGTATCAGAAATGAGAAAGGTGACATGACATTCTACATATATTAAAGGCTAATAAGGGAAGATTATGAACAATTTCATGTCAATAAATTCAACAACTGGATAAAATGGAAAAATCCCTTGCAAGATGTAAACTACCATCAAAAAAAGATAACGTGAATAGCCCTAAATCTACTTTAAAAATTAAATTTGTAGTTAAAAACATTCCAACAAAGAAAATATCAGGACTAGGTGGATTCACTGTTAAATTCTAGCAAACATTTAAGGAAGAAATAATACCAATTCCATACAAATTCTTCCAAAAAACTGAAGAGGAATGAGTATTTCTGAATTCATTCATTCTATACAGCCAGTATTACTTATATACCAAAACCAGACAAAGACATTTAAAAGAAAACTGCACATGGAGGTGTGGTACAGGCCCAGGCAGAGCGCAACTGTGTGGGCTGAACCAAGCACAGCATGTTAAAGTAATTAATCTCTAGTTCTCTATCAAGTTTAAAAATCTATGGATTTAGGGAAGTGACATCATCAACATGGTGACAAGGCATCCCTTGAAAAAGCCTCCCCAGAGATTTAGCAAATAAAAGGACAAATCCTATTTATTTAGAACTCTGAAGGATGGTATAGAGTAGAGAAGAACGCCTCACACACTGAATCAAAGAAACAGAAAAATCTGAGGTAGAAGCGTTCCATCCCAGATGCCAGTTGGCTCCTGTTCCCCTGCCCCTCACTTGATCCCATGAAGTTAGGAAGGCTCACAAAGGCAGCAAGGCCTGCTTCCCCCACAAAGTGGACTGAGAACGTAGACTCACAGGGCCAAGTTAGAACTGAGGAGTGCTGCATGCAAAGGGTCCCCAGAGTGGGGGTGGGAGACTGCAAAGGAAAGGTGGGTAGGAACTCTTGTGCACTCACTCAACCCAGTTTCAGCTGACTGGGCACCTAAAGGCAAAACAGATTTTTCTGAAGTGACCCACATTTCTGGATTGACCCCATCTGGCTCCCAGGATGGGATAACCTAACCGGGAAGAAACTGGAGGCAGAAAAGCCTCACAGTTTTTAAAAAAAAAGGGGGGGGGGCGGTGGAGAGTAAGTTGAAATGCTGTAAGATAGGATAGGTCCCAGAACTGAAAAGTGTAAGGAAAACAGGGAACTGAATGCGGGGGAGAATTTAAAGAAATCATAGGAGCTGGGAGAAAATTCTGCACAAAAACAAACAGACCAGATCAAGATTCCCAGAGAAGGAACAGAGGAAAGGAAACTCTCCCCTGGAGGTGTAACAACTGCACAAAAAGTGCAATCATAAAAATTGTACCGCATATCCAAGGCAAGAATCAAATGAAGAAAAGCTGAGACAATCTGAACCATTAAACATGAGCTATTCTAAAAGACTAAAATAAGTTACACCAATTTCAAAGAAGAGCCTTAACACAAAGCCAATCAAAAAATAAAACCCTAGACAAGTGGGATACACAGACCTTCAGAGTTAACTTAGCAAGATAATCAGATGCTTAACCATCAGCAAAAAAGAATAAGACATACTAAGAAATAGGAAGCTATGGCTCAGTCAAGGGAACAAAATAAAACTTTTAGAGAGGACTCAGAAGTTGGAACAAATCTCCTAAATCATTCAAGGAGATGAAGGAAAATATGCATAAAAAGATAAAGGATATTGTAACGGTTGGCCAATTTGATGTAATTATGAATTCCAAAAATATAATTGGATCATGCTTGTAAACTGATCTGTTAATCTGGGCACGATTAGGTTATGATTAGGGTGTTGAGCCCCCACCTGGGTGGGGAATCGAATATAAAAGGCAAGGCAAAGAACAGAGTTGAAGCAGTCTTTTGAGAAGCAGTTTTGATGTTGGAAAGAAGGCCCCAGAAGAAGAGAAGCAAGCCGTTCGCCTGATTGTCTACAGCTGACCTTGTGGAGGAAACAGGAGCTAAGCCTGGAGAGAAACGCAGCCCCGGGAAGGGAGGAACCCCAGAAGCCTGAACCCCAGCAAACGCCGGCAGCTGTCTTGCTCTAACATGTGGCAATGGACTGTGGTGAGAGAAGAAACATAACGCTTTATGGCCTGGTATCTGTGGACTTCTACCCCAAATAAATACCCTTTATAAAGACCAACCCATTTTTGTTATTTCACATTAGCACCCCTTTGGCTGACTAATACAGATATTAAGAAGACAATGTGGGAGCGTAAGAATAATTTGAAAGTATAAAAAGAAACATGACATTTTTATGGGGATGAAGCACAATAGTGAGATTAAAAATACACTAGAAGGAATGGATGTGGCTCAAGCAGTTGAGTGCCCACCTCCCACGTGGGAGGTCCCAGGTTTGGTGTCCAGTGCCTCCTAGAGAAGACAGGCAGACAATGAGCAGACAGTGAGCAGACATCGAGCAGACATCGAGAAAAACAACGAGCAGACAATGAGAAAAATGAGCAGACAACAAGCAAAAACAAATGAGTGGGGAACGGATGTGACTCAAGCAGGTGCGTGCCTGCCTCTGACATAGGAGGTCCCAGGTATGGTTCCGGGTGCCTCCTAAAGAAAAAGCAGGTAGACAATGAGCACAAACAATGAGCAAAAACAGCGAGCAAAAAACAATGAGCAAACAGACAAGGGAGCCATCTGGCGGAGGGGGAAGTTTTAAAAAATATATATACATGGAGACAGAAATGAAAAAGGGGTCAGATGATCAATACACAAAAATCAATTGTATTTCTAAATACTAGCAAAAAATAATCAAAAATTAAGCACCATTTACAATAGCATAAAAATATTATTAAATACTTATGGATAAATCTGACAAAAGATGTGAAAGAACTATACAGTGAAAACTATAAAATCTTTTTTTAAAGATTTATTTTTTATTTATTTCTCCCCACCCCCTCATTGTTTGCACTTGCTGTGTCTGTTCATATTCCTTGTTTCTTTAGGAGGCACTGGGAACTGCAACCGGGAACTCCGATGTGGGAGGGAGGTACCCAATCACCTGAGTCACCTCTGCTCCCTGCTTTGTGTCTCTCACCATGCTTTTCTTCTTTTGTCTCGTTGTGTCATCTTGTTGTGTCAGCTTGCCGCGCCTGTCCATCGTGCCAGCTTGCGGTCTTCTTTAGGAGGCACTAGGAACCGAACCACAGACCTCCCCCATGGCAGGCGGGATAACAATCGCTTGAGCCATAACTGCTTCCCCTATAAAATCTTGATGACTAAAATTAAAGAAGAACTAAATAAATGGAGATATATCTTGTTCCTGGGTCAGAAGATGCAATATTGCTAAGATGTCAACTTTTCTCAAATAGATCTATACATTCAAAACAATCGCAATAAAAATTCCAGGTGTTTTTTTTGGGGGTAGGAAATTAACAAGCTGAATTTAAAATCATATGGAAATGCAAAGAGCTAAGAATAATCAAAACAACTCTTAAAAACAACAACAAAAAGAACAAAGTTGGAGGGCTAACACTCTACCTGATTTTAAGAATTATAAAGCCACAGTAATAAAAACAGCATGGTGTTGGCATAAAGATAGATTAATGGGACAGAATAGTCCAGAAATAAACCCACATATATGTTGACAATTGATTTTTGACAAGGGCACAAAGACAATGCAGTGACAAAAGGAGAGCCTCTTTAACAAACTGCTAGAAATAACATGATACCCACATGTGAAAAAACAAAACAAAACAAAACAAAAAACCAACCAACTTCCAGAAAGATGGTGGACTAGAAAGACACTCTTCTCTCCTAGAAAAATAGCGAGTACAGGCAGAAATGGCCTGGAAAAAAATCTTCTAGGGTTTGGGACACCAGGGGAAGGCTGGACACCGCCCAGAGAAGAGAGGGGCAAATGAAAAGAATTGTGACTGCAAATATGTGAGTTAAAAGCTGCAGCTGCAAATGCCAGCTTATAGGCACTTTTGAATTCTCAGACCTCGGGGCCAGTGGCTACAGACAAAGGGGGCTTCAGGGACCTACCTCCCCAGGAAAAGGGAGAGAGAGGAACACAGCCCAAATTTGGTCTGCTGTGTCCCAGGAGAACTTCCAGGCCAGGTGGAGCCACACCATTGTTTGCCTCGGGAGCTGGCAAGGGACTAAAGAGATCCAAGTCTCTTTCTCTCTCTCTATACTGACCTGGACTGGTTGTTGAGGACGCAGAGGGGAGTGGAATTATTTCCTACTCAGGAAAAGGGAGGGTGCTCCCAGCAAAAGTTGGAAAACTGCCTCTGAGAAAGTTTGAATTATGAGGCTCTTAGCCTCCAGGCAGGAACCTGAAAAATGTGAATAGATCTAGTCCAAGACATATACTACTAAGAATGTCAAAGAAAAAGAGAAAATTTTGAGAGCAGTAAGGGAGATGCAAACCATCACATACAAGAGATGCACAGTTAAGACACAGTGTGGATTTCTCATTAGAAACCACGGAGGCGAGAAGACAGAAGTTTGATACAATTAGTATACTGAAAGAGAAAAAATCCCAGCCAAGAGATCTTTATTCAGCAAAACTGTCCCTCAAATACGAAGGTGAGTTTAAAATATTCACAAATAGACAGTAAGAAAGTTCATAAAGTAACCAAAAAAGAGCAGGGGTAGCTAAACTAATATCAGACAAAACTGACTTTAAATGCAAAAAAGTTATAAGAGATACAGAAGACCATTATATATTAATAAAAAGGATAATCCACCAGGAAGAAATAAGAGTCATAAATATCTATGTACCTAACTAGGGTGCCCCAAAATACATAAGACAAACTCTGACAAAACTGAAGGGAGAAATAGACATCTCTATAATAATAGTTGGAAACTTCAACAAGCCATTCACATCATTAGATAGAACTAGAATGACGATCAACAAGGAAACAGAGATCTTGAAGAATATGATAAACAAGCTAGACCTAACTACATATATAGAACATTGCATCGAACTCAGTGGGTTATACATTCTTCTCAAGTGCCCATGGATCTTTCTCCAGGATAGACCACATTAGGTCAAAATGCAGGTCTCAATAAGTATAAAAAGAATGAAATTATACAAAGCCCCTTCTTAGATCATAATGGAATGAACCTGGAAATCAATAATAGATGGAAAAGAGATAAATTTGCAAATGTGTGGAGGCTAAACAACACAATCCTAAATAATCAATGAGTCAAAGAAATTTTAAGTGAAATCAGTAAATATATTGAGATGAATGAAAACGAGAGCACAACTTACCAAACTTATGGGATAAAGCAAAGGCAGTCTTGAGGGAAATTTATAGCCCTTAATGCCTATATTAAAAAAAGAAGAGCTAAACTCAAAGATTTAACAGAACTAGAGAAACTAGACAAAGAATAGCAAATCATGTCCAAAGCAGAAGGAAAGAAATAATAAAGATTAGAGCAGAAATAAATGAAATTGAGAGCAACAAAAATAGAAAAAAAAAATCAACAAAACTAAAAGCTGGTTCTTTGAGAAGATCAATAAAATTAACAAACCCCTAGCTAAACAAAGAAAAAAAAAGAAGATGCAAAAGATACAAATAAATAAAATCAGAAATGAAAGGGGCAGAGTTATGACTGACCCCACAGAAATAAAAAGGATTGTAAGAGGCTATTATGAGAAACTGTAAGCCAAAAAATTAGACAACCTAGATGAAATGGACAAATTCCTAGAAATGCACAACCAACCAACACTGACACTATAAGAAATATAAGAACTTAACAAACCAATGACATTTAAAGAGATTGAATCTGTCATCAAATATAATCAAAGAAAAGTCCAGGACCAGATGGCTTCACAGGTGAATTCTACCAAGCCTTTTGAGAAGAACGAACACCAATCCTGTTTAAACACTTCCAAAAAATTGAAGAGGAAGGAAAATTATCCAACACATTTTATAATGCCAACATCACCCTAATACCAAAGCCACACAAAGATACTATAAGAAAAGAAAATTACAGACCAATCTCTCTCATGAACATAGATGCAAAAATTCTCAACACAATACTTGCAGAATAGAATCCAACAGCATATCAAAAGACATATATCACGACCGAGTGGGATTTATTCCTGGTATACAAGGGTGGTTCAACGTAAGATAAAACCACATGATCATCTCAATCGATGGAGAAAAGGCATTCGACAAAATCCAGCATCCTTTCTTGATAAAAACACTTCAAAAGATAGGAACAAAAGGAAAATTCCTTAATATGATAAAAGGTATATATGAAAAATCCACAGCCAACATTGTACCAACATTGTACTCAACAGGGAAAGGTTGAAAGCTTTCCCTCTAAGATCGGGAACAAGACAAGGATGCCCACTGTCACCATCATTATTCAACACTGTACTAGAAGTTCTAGCTACAGCAATTAGAGAAGAAAAGAAAAGAAAAAAGGCATCCAAATAGGAAAAGAGGAAGTAAAACTCTATTTGTGGATGACATGATCCTATATTTAGAAAATTCTGAAATGTCTATGACAAAACTACTTGAGCTAGTAAGTTCAGCGAAGTAGCAGGATACAACATCAACATGCAAAAATCAATGATGTTTCTGTACACTAGTATTGAACAATCTGAGGAGGAAATCAGGGAAAAACTTCCATTTACAAAAGCAACAAAAAGACTCAAATACTAGGAATCAATTTAACCAAAATAGTACAGGTCCTATAGGCAGAAAACTACAAAACAATGCTAAGAGAAATCAATGAAGACCTAAACAAACAGAAAGACATTCTGTGTTCACGGACTGATAGACTAAATATCTTGAAGATGTCAATCCTACCCAAACTGATTTTATAGATTCAATGCAATAGCTATCAAAATTCCAACACCCTACTCTACAGAATTAGAAAAGGGAATTACCAAATTCATTTGGAAGGGAGTGTGCACCCAAATAGGCAAAAGCATTCTAAAAAAGAAGAGCAACGTGGAAGGAATTTCACTGCCTAACCTTGAAACATATTACAAAGCTACAGTGGTCAAAACAGCATGATATTGACCTGAAGACAGACACATCCATCAGCTGAACAGAATTGAGAGTTCAGAAATAAACCCTCACACTATGGCCAACTGGTTTTCGACAAACATACCAAAGCCATGTTAATGGGTCTAAACGGTCTCTTCAACAAATAGTGCTGGGTGAGCTACATATCGATAAGCAAAAGAATGAACAAGAACCCCTATCTCACTCCGTATACAGGAATCTACTCAAAATGAACCAAAGACCTAAACATAAAAACCAGGACCATAAAACTACTAGAAGAAAATGTAGGGAAACATCTTAAAGAACTCATGGTAGGTGGTGGTTTCTTGGACCTTACACCCAAAGTGTACGCAACAAAAGAAAAGATACATAAATGGGACCTCCTCAAAATAAAATACTTTTGCTTCTCAAGGGACTTTGTCAAAAGGGTGAAAAGTCAGCTGACTCAATGGGAGAAAATATTTGGAAATTACTTATCTGATAAGGGTTTAATATCCGTGATCTATAAAGAGATGCTATGAGTCAACAATAAGACAAACAACCCGATTAAAAAATGGACAAAAGACTTGAATAGACATTTGTCCGAAGAAATACAAATAGCAAAAAACACGTGAAAAAATGTTTTTTTCTGTAATCACTAGCGATTAGAGAAATGCAAATACAAAACTACAATGAGATATCTTTCATGCCTATCTGAATGGCCACTACCAAAAAGACAGATAACTACAAGTGTTGGAGAGGATGTGGAGAGATAGGAACACTTATTCACTATTGGTGAGAATGTAGAATGGTACAGCCACTATGGAGGACTGTTTGGCAGTTCCTAAGGAAGCTGAATATAGATTTGCCACGTGACCCAGCATTACCACTACTGGTATATACCCCGAAGATCTGAGTGCAGTGACATGAACACATATCTGCACACTGATGTTCATAGCAGCATTATTCACAAATGCCAAAAGTTGGAAACAACTGAGGTGTCCATCAACCAATGAATGGATAAACAAACTGTGGGGTATTCACACAATGGAATTTTATGCAGTTGTAAGAAGAAATGAAGACATAAACCATTATGACAACATAGATGAACCTGGAGAACATTATGTTGAGTAAAGCAAGCCAGATACAAAAGGACAAGTACTGTATGATTGCATCACTATGAACTAAATACATTGTGCCATCTTATGGAGTTAGTAACTTGAATATGGGTCTCTAGAAAATAGAATGAGGTTAGAGAATGAAAAGCTGAGGGTTAACTTGCACAGAATTGGTAAAAAAGAAATGAAGAGAAAAGGTGAAAGCCCAAAATAATGTTTTTAACTAGTGGTACTATTATTTGGGTATGAAAGTGGTTTAAAGGGAAGTTGAAGGTCATGTATATTACTAAAAGGAAAGCTAAAAAAATGTAACATGGAATTGTATAGCATAGTAAAACTTCACATGGAATATAAATATGGGTAAAATTGCATATAGGAGGCCATTTTTCTTTGAAGCTGAACAAAGGTATGTTAATACTACAAGATGTCAATATAGACCAAAAAACCCCATTAAGCTAAGTGAAAGAAACCAGACACAAAGTACTACACACTGTATGATTCCATTTATATAAAATGTAAATATAAATCAATTTATAAAGATGAAATCAGATTAGTGGTTATGTAGGGCTGGGGAAGGACTGCTAAGGGGTGTGGAGTTTTTCTTTTTGGAGTAATGAAAATGTTCTAAATTTTTTTGTGGTGATGAATGCACATTGTGATTATACTAAAAGCCATTGATTACACACTTTGGATAGATCACATAGTATGTGAATATATCTCAATAAAACAGCATCATAAATAAATAATTTTGCAGTAGCCAGAAATAGCAGCTATGTACAGCAGGGGAATTAGAGATTGAGAGGTGACGAATTTGCTTGTCTGTTTTTTTAAATTATTATTATTGAAATAATGATATTGCTCTAATAATGATTGAAGTAATGAATGCACAGCTATGTGATTATACCAAATACCATTGATTGTACACTTTGGATGAACTGTATGCTTCATCAATATGTTTCAATAAAATTGATTTGTTTAAAAAAAAAAAACCCAATGAAAACCAACTTCAGTCATATCTTGTATCATATATAAAAATTAACCAAAAATGGATCATAGTCCTGAATGTCTAACTAAAACTATAAAACTTCTTGGAGAAAACATAGGAGAAACTCTTTGTGACCGTGGATTAAACAAAGATTTCTTAGATACAATAACAAGATCACAATCCATTAAAGAACAAACAGATAAAGTAGATTTCATCAAAATTAAAAATTTCTTCTCTTCAAAAGAATGAAAAGAGAAGCCACAGACTGGGAGAAAATCTTTGCAAACCATATACCTGATAAAGGACTTGTATCCAAAAATTCACACATTTCTGTAATAAATTAAATACACCCACACATACACACACAAACTCAACAAAAAAACAGCAAAAATAATTAAAAAATGAACAAGAGTTGAACAGATACTTTAATAAAGATATATTAATGGCAACTAACCACATGAAAAGATGCTCAACATTAATCATTGAAGAAACACAAGTTAAAATCGCAATGTGATAACACTACACACCTAACTAGAATGACTGAAATGAGCTAGCATTTTTTAAATCAGGAGGTTTCTCATAAAAATAAAATTTTTTTGGCTTTTCTAGACAAAAATCAGGAGATGTGGCAAAATTAGGTCCTGAATCCTCACTAGAAGTCACTGGCCGCAATTTAGTTGCCACAGCTCCCAGCTCATGTCATTCATTTGTATTACTTGTCTGTGCCTGAAGATATTTGTGTTTGAACCCAAGTTCTAGCAATTACTAATTGCGTGACCTAAACAAGTCACTTAACTGCTCTGTGCGTCAGTGTATCTGTAAAATTGGAAAAAACAATGCTACCTAACTCAAAGCACTGTTGAGAAGAGTAAACAAATTATACAGCATGAGTGTAAAACATTAGTACAGCAGGCACATAGTATTACAAACATATCTGATAACATTGTTTCTCAAAATATAACAACACTTTCATCACAATTCTCAGGGGACTTCCCAAATCCACTCCAGATCTACTAAATCAGGGGTTCTTAACAAGGGGTCCGTGAGCTTGAATTGAAATTCAAAAAAACATTATTCTTATGGGGACACGTTGGTGTGGGTGTGATATACTTACTAAATAATACACAGTATAGTGTGAACTTAATAAGGGGTCTGTGGTTTTCACCTGACTGGCAAAGAGGTCCAAGGAAAAAAAATGGTTAAGAATTCCTGTTCTAAATAAAAATTTCAGGATTGGGAGAAGGAACCTGAGAATGATATATATATATATATATATATATTTTTTTTTTTAAACAAAGTAACTCAGGTGATTCTTGTACCACCAATGTTTGAGAATTACTACTTAGAGGTATGATAACCTCATTATCTGCTTTGGGGATCTTATTTACTTCCGAATTCCCACTGCCTAATACACAGTAGACATCTGATCAAGCATCTATTGTATGGTATTAAGTTTTATTTAAAGCTAATCAATACTCAATCCTCCTGGTTCCTTCAATTTCCCAGAATCCAGGATTATTAACATATTAGGCTTAGAATCTAAACTTTAATATTAATATAAAAAATTTTGAATTACTTTAATGTCACAGTGGTTCTTTAAAACTTTTTGGGTCATGGATCCCTTTGAGAATGTGATGAAAGTTACAGACTCTTTCCCCTCAAAAATGAAGATTAACATAAAACTTCGCAAATAATTTCAAGGGGTTCACCTCCAGTTAAAATGAAGTTTGCCAACAACCTGATGCATTTCGAAGACGACCCCGAGCTCTAGATGAAAACACAGATAACTTCAGATGTCTATTTGACTGCAGCCTGTAAGAACCTGACCCATGTAAGCCATGTCCAGACTCTTGACCCAAAGAAATTGTGAGTTAATGAAAGTAAACTAGTAAATTTGTGGCAATTTGTTACATGGCATAGAAAACTAACACAGAGAGCTAACACACTATTTAGAGGGAAATCTATAGCTTTAAATATGTAAATTTGAAGAGAAAGTTGAAAATTTGAGCTAAACATCCATTATATGAATATAGAAAAATAATGACAAACTCAGCCTAAAAGTGAGGAAATAATAAAAAGTTGAAATCAATGAAATAAACAAATATGTAACAGAAGAAAAATGAAATTTAAAAAGATCAGCTCTCTGGACAAAAAAGTGATAGACTTCTGTTAAGACTGATCAAGTAAAAAAGAGAGCAGACACAATCAGAGTAAAAAAAATAAAAATTAAAAAATAAAATAATCAGTATCAGGAATGAAAAGGGGGACCTAATTACAGATCTGGCATATGTTAAAAAATAAATGGACAGGAATAACTTGGTGCTAATAAATTTGAAAATGTAGTTGAAATGGACAGATTCTCAGGAATGTTCAACTAACCAATATTTCATAAAAAGAAAGAGAATACCTGGTAACTGTTATGACTAGTAAGAAGAAACTAAATCAATACCCCACAAAGAATCAATATCCAGGCCCCAAACATGCTTCACCTATATATTCTAAGGAACATTTAAAAAGAAGTAACACAAATCTTATACAGGAAAAGAAAGCCACTCTCCAATTCATTTTATGAGGCTAATATAGCCATGATCTTAACCAAAAATCTTAAAACAAACCAAGTCCATCAACTAAAAACCAAGCAACCATCACAACCAAGTCAGTTTTATACCAGGAAGACTAGGTGGGTTTAACAATAGAAAACTAAAATAAAGGGGGGGAAGGGGAATATAATTTTCCCAGTAAATGCAGAAGGAGCTTTTAATAAAAGTCAACATTATTTATGATTATAAAAACTTTTAGCAAACTAAGAACAGAAGGGAAATTTCTAAATTTAATAAAAACACCATAAAATGCATACAGAATACCTTGAAAGCTTTCCCAAAGAACAGAAGCAAAGCAAAGAAGGCCTAGTATGACTACTTCTATTTAACACTGTAGTGGATGTCTCTATAAATGGAATTGGGTAAGAAAAAGGAAAGAAAGAAAAGGTGTGAGGAAAAGAAATACAAATCTACTGTTATTTGTAGATGACACAGCTGTATACACAGAAAGTCCAAAAGAATCCAAAGATAATTAGAATTCATGAGTTTAGCAAAGTTGATGAATGAACAGTTTTAAAATTGAATTTTCAAGTACCAGTAACAAACAAAAAACATGAAATTTAAAAGCAACTTTACAATAGCATCAAAAATTATGAAGAAGTAATAAGAAAACATGATAACTTTAACAAAATATAAGGAATACTTCTATGAAGAGTATTACAAAACTTTGTTGAAAGACCTAAAGCCCTAAACAATGGAAAGATAACATGTTTATTCACTGGAAAACACTATTATAAAGAGGAAATTATTCACAGATTAGATACAATCCCAATCAAAATCCCAAAATATTTGTTTTGTTGAGACTTTATGTGCTGATTCTAAAATTCATACAAAAATATAAAGGACTGAAGAAAGGCAAAATCTTGAAGAACAAAATGTAAAGACTTATTCTACCAATTATCAAGCATTTTTAAAGCTTTAGTAATTAAGACAGTATGTTACTGGTTTAAGGACAAATTGATTAATGGAATAGAACAAAGTCCATAAACAACTCATGTAAATATGGGCATTTGATATACGACTTTTATAAGAATCATAGCAAATCAATGGAGAAAGATGATTTTTCAAGACCAAAAAATGAACCTGGATACCTACACCTCACACCATTACATAAGATTCAATTCAAATAGAAGATAAAACTATACATATTTTAGAATATAAGATAAAATGTTCATAACTTCAGGATAGGGAAGGGTTTTTTAAAGAAGACATAAAAGCACGGACACTAGAAGAAAAGATCAATATATTTCACTGTAAGCAAAAAGACAAACATAAACTGGGAGAAAATATTTGAAATACTTATAACCAAAGGCTTAGTATCCTTAATAGATAAAAGAATTGTATTTAAAAAATTCAAACAATTCAATTTAAAAATTGGACAAAGATTTGAGCAGGAACTTCACAAAAGAGGAAATCCAAAAAATAAATCAACCTGTGGAAAAAAATAACCTCATTATTAAACATGGAAAGCAAATTAAAGGAGGTACCATTCATTACATGCCCACAACGTTTTCAAAAGTTTTAAAGCCTGGCAATGCCAAATGTGGAACCCTCAAATGCTGCTGGTGAAAACACTGATTGATATAGGTGCTTTGGAAAAGTTAGATATTACCTAGCAAAAGTTAAAGATATGTACACCCTATGACCCAATAATTCCAGTCCTAGATGTATACTTGAGATTATACATGTGTGCAACAGGACAGATATACAAGAATGTTCATGGTGGCTTTGTTCAATAATAGCAAAACTTGAAGCACTCCACATGCTCATCACATAGGAGTTGCATTACTGTGGTATATTCATATAATGGACGACGCAGCAATGAAAAACTACAGCTATAGGCATCAACACGGATGACTCAAAGCTGAGCGAATGCAAACCACAAAAGAATACATGTACTATTCTATTTATTAAATGTAATACTCTATTAAAGTTTGCTTTTTATTTTTTATTTTTAAGGAATGCAGATGTCAGTACTACTTAATGTGTGGTCCAGAGATGGTTTAGGGATAACATCCCTATATTTTCCTCCAGAATTTGGACACAACTGAGATGAAGACGTCAAGTCAGGAAATCAAACACAGCCTTTATTATTAACAAAGAACATACTTTTTGATTTGCAGTCACAGGGACTGGCTAATACTCTACATACCTGAATTAAAGAGACTAACCAATTCAATTACTGGCATAACTAGACAACCATGGGCCTCCCTTGTGGGGAGACAAAGTTAAGCCTACCTTGTAAGTCTTTTGACCTATAGATTTCCTTCTTCTAGCAGCCTGTAAATATCTTAGACCCTAGGAGTCTAATCTGCTTCATTACTTGTTTTACAATTGCACATGTTGCTGTCTTTCCCAACTATGCTATGTTCCTGAAGGTCTTACTCACTTTTGAAACCTCCACCTCTTATGTGCATGATAGATATTAGAATACTTTCATATTTGTGTAATTTATCAATAGCAAATGAGTAGAGGCTACAAGGAGAACTTTAGGAACTAAAGATTTGAACAAATGATAAAAAAATATAGTTACTATTAACTGCTTAGTAAATACTAGGCACTGGTCTTAAGTGTTATAAAAAACACATTTCATTCTCATTACAGTAAATGGTATGATCTTAGTGGTAGATGAGAACACTGAAATATACAGAGGGTTAATAAATCACTTGTTCAAAAATCACACAACCATGATTTCAATTTTGCTATGACTCTAAAGTTGAAGCACTGAACCACTATTGAGCTAGACAGAATCAAGACAGCTAAGCCTTCGGAAGTCTATCCTTAATTGGCATTTGTAAGGCAATACTACATAGTGGTTGAAAAAGGCTCTGGAGCCAGTCTGTGATAGTTCATATTCATACTCTGCTAATTACTGTGGGATATGGGCAGGCTTCTTAACTTCTCAATGCCTCAGTTACTTCATCTGTAAAATGAGAATATCCTTAGTTCATAGGACTACTGCAAATGTGAAATGTGTCAATACAAGTAAATAAGCACATCACCTGACAAATGTAAGCATTCAATAAATGTTAAACTACATTTACTGTTATTTCACTGTACTTTTGCAGAGTTTTCCCCAAGAACCAGAATGCCCCTATGACAACATTATGAAAGGAAAAATAGAGGGTAGTATACAACCTAAAGTTAATTTACTTAAAAACTGAGAACATTTTAGAACAACTGATGGCTTAACTGCCTTTCAGCCACACAAACTTTCCATAAGAAATGCAAAGAGAAGGTTAAAAATGAGGAGTGTAGAGGTGGGACATCCCCTCTTTTCTTGGCTATATGTTTTAGTGAAATAACAAATAAATAATCACTCTCTTTTGCTACAAAACTGTACTCCAAGCTACAAGTTTATAAGGAACTTTAAAGAGATGTCAATCCTGACAGACATAAGTTAGTTGTTTTTATTTTATAAGAAACTGGTGCAATCCTGAAGAACCAAAACCTTGTTTTAGAGACATTTCTTTTTCTTTTCCAAAGTAAATGAAAACCCCCTTTGCATGATTTATATAGTAATTCATTTAATTTTTTCCAAACAATAGTCATAGGGTCTGCTTTGTCTATTTAACCATAAATGTTACACACAAAAATGAACAGTACAGCAATTTAAATGAAACCCTTCAAAGAATAAAATTGCTTTTCAGTTCATTGTATTTTCAAAGTTGATTATCATCAAGCCTGGATGAAAGTTGTGAACCCCTAACCATTTGTTTCTTTAATAGAAAAAAGAATGTTTAGATCATTAGGCAAAGTAGTATCTTAGATGTATCTTGACACAGTTGAAATTATAGTATAAATTTGTATAACATGAGCCTTTCCATTATTTATTCCATTTAAAAAATATATACAACTATGATGTTTAAATATGTATTCTAAACCTTATGTCCAAACACAAATATTTGGGAAATTCAAATAGATGAAATGAGTTATGAAAGGACTAAAGAAAAACAATGTACTACAAATTATAGTAGGAGGAAGACAGAAACTGTTCTTAACATCTGTGTTTGAATAGATATTTTCTGATTTATATGTACATACCCAGTTGGGTACAGAAGCCATCATAATTCAACCAGTTACATATAGACGAGACTAAGCCTGCATGATTTTCTACAACAGTGCTGATTTCAAAAATTTTAATATATATATATATATATATATATATATATTTCCACAAGTTTTAATATATTTAAATATAGTTTCACCAAAAAATATTTCTGATACTAGTCTAAAATCATAAAGTTTTGAGAGGCACAGATTAAATGACTGTACTGTCTATGCCATACTCAATACACTGATACCTGACTGCTTAATTCTGGTAAAGCATCAGTATCTGAACACAACAGAGCAGACAGGCAACCAGAAAAGGACATTTTACATATGCCCATGCTTATCAATTACATTAAAATTAATACTTAAAACTTTCAAATCTAAATACAAAGGGATATCTATTAAGCTGCAGAATAACTCCAATACAAGAACCCAAAAAGATAAATCTGCAAAATCTTGAACTTTAGTTCTTAATGCATTGGTAAATGCTGTTTAAGGAGCAATTATTTTGTATTCAAACATCTTAGAATTATAGGGTTGAAAACATGTTCATCCCTTACTACATGGTGGCATTTGAAATTAGCAAGCATGACAACCTGAATTAATTTTGTTCCTACATGCAGAAACATATATATGCATTTTAAAACAGTTTAGAATTAAGAGTTAACTTCTGATCAGAAGGGGTGAGTGACCAGAATTGCTATCAAATCAGTTTTAATGGTACCATATATCAGAGTCTCTACAGTATGCCAATTTTGTTCAACATTCATCACTTCGGGTGGGGAAGTGGAGTGGGGCATGGCAGAAAAGCAGTTGCAATTTTTTTTAAACAGCAAAAAAGCTTTAAGTATCAATACAATTTTGTATCATCTTGTATTCTATTCTAGAATGCCTGGAATAAAATCTTATTTCAATTGGCTCAGTCCTTACTGGTTTTAAGATAAAAACACAATCTAAACCCCACAGTGTACAGAATATGCACTATTTAATACTCAAGTGCAATATAATCAAGAAAGATTATTAAATAAGAAATACACATGTACAAGCATTCTAAAGTTTAAAATCATTTTAGAGTTGCTAACCAGAGATTGCAGAAATTTCATGTGAAAGGCAAAAAAAAAAAAAAACCCACAGAAACAAAAAAACAGACATCTCAGTGCATCACACCCATACAGATAAAATGTATGGCGCTTATGTGATACTACTATTACAGTTGTTAATATAAGCTGGGAATGACTCAAAGACATTAAAGTCACATAAGGACAAGAACCAGCCAATTAAAATGTTAAAATGAAACAGATCACCTTTTTACTTTGTAAAAGCACTGAAAATGTAATGTGTTCAGATAACTCACTATAAATTCTCCCTTTTCATCTGTCCCCATTTTAGTGTCATAAATTATTCTAAAATTGGTCTATTAGAACAGTCTGATTTTTAAGGCCTGTATAAACTCAATTATGTTACTGAAACATACTGTTATTCTGTGTGGTAAGAATGGTTTTATGAAAACAACATCTGGTTACAAATCATAGAACAAAAAAAAAAACAACAAAAAACCAAATATCTGACATTTTCCAAGCTAGTGAGAAATAAATTATACCATGATGTATCAATTTTAAATTATATCAACATTAACATTTCTATGGTAGATTTTTTTTCCCCCATAAAATTAAACAGTGCAGAATAGGGCTTGGGTTACAGTTAATCACATTTGGTTTTCTTAAAAAACAAAACTTTATTCACTATAAACAATTAAAAGGCAATTTCTTCCTCCATAACATATGTAGATCTTAGATTTTAAAATTATCAACTACCTATAAGAAAAGTACTTTTAAATGGTTAAAAGGAATCAAAATACCAAAGTTTAGTGTGCAAAGAGTAGATATAAACAACCAAGAAAAGAGTAGATCATTTGGTGCATATTTAACATGAATATCCCAAAGTAAGTTCCAAAGTTTTTCCACCTTTTACAAATTAAAAAAGGTGTCCTTTCCATGGTTTGGGGATATGCATTGTACGTCTTCCCCAACAAGTATATGGGTAAGGTTTTAAAAATGTTGCCAATATTAAGTTCTTCGGTACCTATAATCAGAGGACAGCAATATTACAGTGGAAATGGTGCATCAATTCTCAAAATGTAGTTATGATCCAACACGAGTTGTGGTGGTTCTTTTATCTGAGAAAAAGCTTTTCAGAAGAAATACCTGCCCTATGCTAACCACCAGAAGAATGAGGGCTTCTCCTACTGACCAATAGGCTACTCTTGTATTTAGATCTTCTGCTCGGCTTCGGCCTTGAGCTTCTCTCAGACGGAAATGAGTCTGATAGTCGATAACAGACTTCAGAGCTTCGTGAATTGAAACACAGGCAGACTCCATCTAAAAAGGAATACTTTCTGTTAGTTTGTGTAATGCTTTCTGTACAATCCATCTAGTATGTTCATCTTCTCTTTCAATTTGATCTCAATCCCTCACTTGATTAACATTCTACTAAATTGGTATTCATTCATTCATTCACTCATGCACTAGTTTCTTGGCAATGCAACCCTTCCACTCATTCCCACTAGGACAACTGTTAAGGCTAGAGATTCCACGAAGCAGTAGTTTTTCCCAAACTGGGATGTCAACAGCATCAGATATACTTATTAGCTAAAGTTGGTAGCTAACAGAATTCCAAGCCCTGGTTCTTCAAAGAAAAATTAGGAAGAAGAAAATGGGCAGGTGAGTAATTCAACCTATAGTTAAGAGCATAAATGAAAGTCTAAAGATATAAAAAAGAAAACAAACATGATATAAAAAATAGACTGAGTTAAAGTTATTTTAAAGCAGGAATAACACCCCTTAATTTTTGAATCTGAAAGTGTTAAGAATGTCTTTTTTTTCCAAATTTTTTAATTTGATAAATAAGTTTCTCCCCTCATGCCAGTCAACTAATATATACATGTTGCCAAATGGATATAAGCTTCCATTTCACTGTGTAATCCATTTTTGAGTCTTCATCTGATAAAACCTTACCTTTAACACATTAATTATACCATTTGCTTTGAGAAGAGTTTGTCTAATTTTTTTTTGAATACCAGGGTTTCATATTTTTCTACTGCTGAAAACTTAATCCTGGGATGAAATACATGCTTAATTATTATATCACAAATCATGTATTCAGAATTTTTAAAAGTCAAATCTGAATTTGTCTCAACAAAGAATTAAGCAATATAGACATTAGGAAATAACTGAAACATTTAATAAAGTCCTACACCAAAGTAAATATGGAAAGAATAATTATAAAAGTATATCATTAAAAATGCTTCTTAAAAAGTGTGAAAAATTCTACAAATTGAATTTACCTATCAGAATATGCAAATAGTTTTATTTTTTATTTATTTAGGTCCCTAGAAATGAAAGATTAGCAAAACTGTGCTAAAATGAATGATTTCTAATTTGAGATAAAGAGCTTGAGAGAGGGGTACTCCTAGCCATTTCCCTGCTTTTTATGTGTTCTTAAAATGCTATGTGGTCTAAGGATTCTCCATCTGGAAAGTATGCATAAAAGCAAGGGTTTGACACCAATTCAGAATGTTTACGACTTCTTGAAGCCTGTGCATAGACTATGACTTAAGAACAGCTAGATTAGGAAACTATCATAGACATTAAGGCACTAGTTACATGCATTCACACAATTTGAGAGCATCTTATTTCTTTTCTTTTTTATACTTTTAAAATAGAATTTTCATAAATATTCCAAAGTATAGATAACAGTACAATAAGCCCTCATGTCTGTTAATTATTAACATGTAGCTGTTAAAGCTGAACCTGTTTCATCTATATTTCCCACCCCAATTAAAGCAAATCCCAGAATTGTAAAACATTTCAGCTATAAATACTTTTATACTTTATATTTATTCCCCAAAAATAATGCTTACGGAAAAATAAAACCCCAATAGTATTATCAAACCTAATATAATTAAAACCAGTTTCTTAGTCATCTGTGGCAGTTTGATATTATTTATGAATTCCAAAAAGCAATATAGATTATATTTGTAAACTGGTCTGTTCCTTTGGGCATGATACCCTTTGATTTAAATTCAAAGGCTTTATGTTCACGTGATTCAATCAAGATTAGGGCATGCAGAGTTGAGTACCCGTGCCCTTGGTGGGCTATATAAACAGACAATCAAGAAAGAGAAGATACACAGAGGAATAGAGAGAGTTCCATAGACAAGGAAGAGCACTTGTCAGCTTTGATCCCATGACCCGAGGGAGCGAGATGAGCCATTCACCTGATAGTTTACAGCTGACCTTGTGAAGAGAACAGATCACATGAGCCCAGAAAGAAACGAGCCCTCAAGCCTACAGCTGAGATCAGAAGAAGCTAGGCCCATGGAGCCCTAAGAGGAAAGAGGAAGGCTGAACCTTCACAGATATCAGCAGCCATCTTGCTTCAACAGACATCTGGTGAGAAAGTACCCTTATGGTACCTTGAATTGGACTCTTTAGGGCCTTGTATCTGTAAACTTCTACCCCAAATAAATAGCCTTTCAAAAGCCAAACAGATTTCTGGCTAATCTTAATCAAGTAAACATAACCTTTGGATTTAATACAATCAAAGGGTATCACACCCAGAGGAACCAACCAGTTTACAATCAATATCTGTTTTTGGAATTCATAAATAGTATCAAACTGCCTGCCACACTGCCTATCCTAGATTCATCACTTTATTAATGGCTAAAAAATAATAATAGTAGAATTTTATCATTTATTCTGCATTTACTAGCTGGTAAATTTTTCAGTTCTAAAGTATGAACAGCTGCTTTGTAAGTATCCCTTTTACATGAAAGACATTAGCTTTTTGAAATTAGAAAATTAAGACTAAAAAAAGAATTAAAAAATGTGATACAAATAAAGGAGGCTAACTGCTTTATTGCTCATTTCCTACATATACCTGCCTAGGTGTTTAGAGCCAGCTACTTTCTCAGACAAGTTAAAATTCATGAAGGAATAGATATAAGCAATGGCCCCAAAGAAAAACCTTTTTACAAAGCAGTGTCTTTCACACAGTATCCTAAAATAAACAGAATATTTCTAATAATAAGTGCATTTGAATATATTTTGTTAATGCTTAGGTTTATAAATTAAGGCTCTTACACATTCTTAAAAACTGCCCCTATCACCCAATTTAGCTTCTTTAACTATTTGCTAGGTGATTTTCCATTAATCTTTAATATTCTACCTTAAATAACAGAAAGTTATAACTGCAGCTTTGTAACACTAGGTTCTGGTATAAAGGCTACCCTGTAGTATATTGATATATTAATTAAGGCATCATTTTGCTTTCAGTTATACCAACCTGCTAAGGTAAAAGAGCAAGATTCCTTCATGAATTATCCAAAATGCTTCAGAAAGCTGGTGTTGTCATTGCTTAGACTTCCTAAATTTCCTTTCCCCAATGATGTTCCTACCTTAGTAATCTTCCTACTATTTTAATGCTTACTTTCTTTACACTTAAAAATTTATAAGCTCCTCTAACACTGGTTTTTACTATAAAAATCTAAAGTTCTCCAAAATGCCTAACCTACTGTAAGAATTAAGATACCTCTTCAAAGATTATTTTAAGGTGTCAACATTCTATGTTCATCAATGAGTTAATGCATAAAATTAAATTGTTCATTTTTTTCCCCCTTTAAACATACCAACATTATATTGCTGACTTTTTAGTTACCTGGGTAAGAGCACTGACTCGGTTCTCACTAGGAAACAAAGGTGGGTCTTCTCCAACTTGAAAATCAAAATATACGGTTTTATGTGTGAAAGTAGAAAATTCATTGCTGAAGCAAAATTTATAGGTTCCATTTTTGGAGGCTGTGAAGGTGAAACTATCATACTGTTTCTTCATCTCTTTGTATAACACATTACCATCAGGATCTTCTAATCGACAATCTACATCATAGTGACCGCCAGTAATCACCTGTAGAAAGATTTTTTAAAAAGAGAGAAATCATTGCAACTTGTTACTTTGAGAAATTAACCAGGTTTCATTTTAAAATGGCAACAAAGTTATAGGCAAAAGACTTTTACTATCACAATTTGACATTTTTTGATTTCCATAATGGATGGAACTTGACAAGCAGATTTCAATTCAACCCTTAAACTAAAACTTTATAGAAATTGAGCAGGTTTCCTTCTAACAGGAGTGGGGAAACTTAATTACTGCTGATTAGACAACTGTGCTAGGTAATGTACTTATATCACTTAACTCAACAATCCTGTGAGGTCTTTTCCCCCTTCATTAGACTTTTTAAAAATTATTATTAGAGAAGTTGTGGGTTTACAGAATAAGCATGCATAAAACACAGGATTCCCATATATGACCCTACTATTAACACCTTGGATTGGTGTGGTACATTTGTTACAACTGATAAAAACACATTTTTATAATTGTACTATTAACCATAGTCCATGGTTTAACTTAGGGTTCACTGTGTTGTGCAGTTTCATGGATTTTTTTTTTTTTTTCATTTTTATTCCAGTAACATATATATGACATTTTGTGAAACTGAGGTTGAGATAAGTAATCTACCCAACATCTGCTCACCTAGTAAGTGGTAGAGAGAGAACTTGAAGTCCAAAGTTATTGCCATGTAATATTTTCCCTCCAAAATTTTTCTCACCCAGTTTCATATTAGCACTATCCAAGCTCACTCCAGATAGTGTAGTGAAGTAGTAAAGTAGGTCAGTCCTTAGCATAACACCTATGCAGCCATCTATCAAAGAACTTAATATTCAACTACCAAATTACAAAGAGGCTGTGTTTCTTAAGTTATTTTATAAAAGAATTATATGGAATTTGTACTTTTTTTTCTTTTTCAGAACTACATTATAAGTTAAGTAGACTTGTGGACTGTTCTAGAGTATATATCATCATTCATAACCTTGTTCCCAAGAGAAATATAACTGATTAAACATTGTTTAAATACTTGTGATTGAAGCAAAACTAAAATAAAAGCAAAAAAGTCTTTTGTTTATCAGGAAAGCTTGTAACTAAGGACAAGCATATTGAAAGGAAAGCCAGAGGGTAAGTGAAAGGATTCTGAAGAGGATTTTAGGGCTATTTACAAGTTTTGCAAGGGCTTATGCTTAAATCAGTTATTATAATTTGAGCCGTTTGGGTTACACAAATAAATAGAGAGGAGAGAGATTTTCCTGCAGGTAACTTAGACAAGCATTACAAGAAAGAAAGGGGGAAAGGATTAAAAGTGAGAAACAGTTGGGTAGGAATAGAGAGGGGGAAGAGACAGGAGAAGAAACAAGTGTGTATCCACTTAAGAAAGAGGTGATGAGGAAGACATTGAGACATGACTCCAAAGAAGGATGGATCACTAATGTAGAGCATTTGTGACTTAAGAGATATGATGAATAAATGAACTATTTTACAAAATCTTTTTTTTTTTAAGGTACTGGTGATTAAACCCAGGACCTCATATGTGGGAAGCAGGCACTCAACCACTGAGCTACATCAGCTCCCCAATAAAAGTTGGTTTTTTCATTTTTGTTTGTTTTCTTTTTAGGAGGTAGCAGGCATTGACCCAGGACCCCATACATGGGAAGCAGGCACTCAACCACTTGAGCTACATCTGCTCCCTAAAATCATTTTAATTATTAAACGGAATTTAATTATGCACTTGGGAAGCTGTAAAAAGTATGTAAATATTAATATACAGAGATAATGTTTCAACATAAACAATAATATCTTATCCACTGAACATTTACCTCTCTGAGGCCCCAAAGGTCAACAGCCCTGTTTTCCAGGTGAAAATGACTTCATTTTGACATAATTGTTGACACTTGTCTCTTCTACTTCAAATAAACAAATACATACATACAAACTGAATAGGACCAGAACTGATCACCACTCCACTTCCTTCCCATTGAACTTTAAACAAGTAACCCTATGTCAGTCAACAGTACCACCACACAACCTGTCTAGTCACCTAAGATAAAAACTGGGGATCATCCTAAAATAAGTGTCTTACCTGTCCAGTTGATCACAGTATCTCTAGATATTACTGCCTCTCTCAAATTCATCCCATTTTTCCTTTCCTAATCTACAATACAGAAAGGACTACTGCCACAGCTCCCTAAAAGGTCTTCCTAAAACCCAATTTCTTCTCCCTCCCATCCAGGTTTTCTCAACCTTGGCATTACTCCTATTTTAGGCCAGCTAATTCTGTTATGGTGGCTGTGCTGTCCTGTGCACTGTAGCATGTTTAGCAGTGCCCTGGCCTCTCTACCCACTAGATGTCAGTAGTAGGTCTCCACACACCCCCTCCATGCTGTGACAACCAAAAATATCTCCAGATATCACCAAATAGCTCCTGGGGGGCAAAATCCCTCCTCACTCCTGTTGTGAATCACTTCATTCACTTAAAACCTTTTGCTAATTCTCTGGGGTTTACAGAAAAATCCAAGCCTGTTAACTATAGCATCTCCCCTGAACCTCCTCCAGATAGCCTCAGCATTTCTTTTATTCATACCCTTGCTCACACTATGTTCCAAAAATACCAAACAACCAGAAGTTCTCTGAATATGTCTTTGCTTCATTTCTACACCAACAGTGGCAGTTAAACAGGGCCTGTTTGCTAAAGAAGAATCACACAACCCCAAAATGACAATGCTTACACATCTACAGGAAAAAAATGCAATATAGCAACACCATTAAAGGAAGGATATGTAGATATGCATCATAGCCAAAGACTGTCTTGTATCAATGGGAGAGGTCAAGCATGGGCTCCTTTGTCCTCCCTGTGAGGGTTGTGGATGGATACACTCTCTCTTATCAGGAACCACCCAAGTATGCAAGTAACACTTTGGAACTGGGGAGACCAAAATGGAATCTCAGCTGTTTTTTTTTGTTTTTGTTTTTTGCTGGTCACAGCATATTCCTATTAGTCTCAACAGCAGAACCCTTGCAAATTTCACCAGGACCAAGTACAAATCATCAATCCCACTGTTATCAATAAACAATGCTAATAAACTGGTACAAACAGCCTTTAAAAATCTCAGACCCATAATTACAAAGCAACACTATTACCAAACTACTACACAGTATGTTTCATATCTTGTCCAGGGATCAATGCCTTACACAAACTTTAGAAGAACAACTCCGGCTATCTTCAGCCCTGCTGGAATTAACTCTCACAACATACACACAGCTGCCCTTTCCTCCTCTGCCACCTTATAGAGCAACTCCTATTTAGCCTTTTGGACTCAACTCAGACATCAGCTAATCAGCTAAATCTCCCCAGATGAACCTACCTCCTCCCTGCCCCCACACCCCAGTATTATATCTAGAGTGCACATTTATTGTTGCATTTAACACTATAAGATAGTATGTATCTATGTAAGCTCCCTGAGAGCAAGAGCAGTCATTTTTCTTTGGAAGGTAGTATAACAAAGTAATTAAGAATTGGACCTGGCGACCTTGGGCCTTAATCCATCTATGCCTCAGTTTGCTGATCAGGAAAAAGGAAGTAAGAACTATACTTATTTCACAAAGTTGTCCTGAGAATTAAATAATACACCTGAAATGCTTGTCATGCTGTTTGGTGCATAACAGATGATGATTATTTGCCTGCAGTAGTAGTAACAGTATTCTCAACACCAAGTATATATATAAGAATTCAAAAAATGAAATTCAAACAAATATAATTCTGGCTGACACTATATTACAGTTCCTGCTATCTTCTTTTCTCTCCCCTGGTCCTATTCCATGCAATTAAGCAAGCCTAAGTAAGGTTCAGCCTTAAACCCCTCTCCCTTGCCCCCTATAGCCAAAATCATCACCAAAATCTGTTGATTTTGCCTAATAAATTCTCTCCCATCCTTTCACTTTTCTCCTTCCCCAATGCTACCACCTTAGTCTGAACCACTATGATTTCTTGCTTGTACCACCTACAACAGCCTCCTAAACAATTTTCCTCATTCACTTTCTAACACCTTCTCTTCCTTCACAAGTTATTATCCACACAGCTACCAGAAATACTCTGATCATGTCACTACACTGCTTAAAACTCTGAGAGCTTTCCATGATCTTAGGAAAGATTAAAATTCTTTACATGGCCAGCAAGGCCCTGCATGACCTGCTCCCTGCTAATCTCCACAGCCCTCATTTCCCACCACACTTTCTCTGGCTCCCTCTACTCTCCAATCATATTGGCCCTCTCTATGGTCCTCAAATTCCCAGGGTTCATTGGTACCATAGGGCCCCTGCAAAGGCTATTCCTTCTTGTCAAAGTATTTACAACTCCTTTAAAGTTCAGTTTAATTTTACTTCCTAAATGAAGCCTTTATGGATTCCAAAGACCAGATCATATATTTCCTATTTTCTGCTCTCAAAGCACACAATTTTGATGAATAAACAGGTACTAAAAAAGAAAAGGGTAGAATGAGAAGGGAATCAAGACGTTTTATATATATATATGCCAACTGGCAACATGTTCAGAAAAAGACCTTGAATAAAAGGGGGAAAAGGTAAAGAGAAATGAGTTCACATGGCTAAGAGACTTCAAAGAGAGTCGGGAGGTCATCCCAGAGGTAATACTTATGCATACCTCAGTAGGATCTCATAGAACACCTAAGTGGATATCACCCTACACTGCGGGACCCATAAGGGCTCTGGTGACACCCAGGTCCTATACAAG
>JAQZBX010005511.1:0-56197 GCA_029593785.1 Cabassous unicinctus
CTGAGACTTTGCCAGATAAAACTGCAATGTGCTGTAGAGACTACCCAATGTCAAGCTTGCATCACCCAGCATCCAGTCTGCCCCAGGGAGTCTGGATTTCCTTGCTGCCCTAAGGCAGGTACAGCCCAGCCTCAAACCTGCACTGCCCAAACTCCAACCTGCCCCAAGGGGTCTCCACTTCCTCCCTGCCCTGAAGAAACCATCACCCAACCTCCATCTTGCCCTGAGTAGTCTGCCATTCACTCCCCCAAACCTGAAAAGTTTAATCCTCTCTCACCAGAAGAAAAGGCAAAGAAATGCCCTGAGGTCAGTAGCTTCCAAGAGATTTCTAACTTTTCTCCTTGCCCACAACCCCTCTTCTTTTCCAGACCTATAACTAGACAAAAATCATATCACCCAAAGATGAAGTACAAAATGTGACCCATGAGAAAGTACACTATATTCTAAAAGAAGGGCATGAATTTTCCAATTTATATAGACAGAAATCAGGGGAATATTTGTAGGAATGGGTAATAAGAGTATGGGATAATGGTGGAAGGAACATAAAGTTGAATCAGGCTGAACTTATTGATATGGGCATATTAAGCAGATATTGTAGATTCACTGCTGTAGCTCCAAGGGTGAGAAAGGGCCCTAACAGTTTGTTCAGGTGGCCAACTGAAACATGGACCAAAAGAAGGCCTAGAATATTTGAGGTTGAGATGCTTGATTTACCCTGACATACTGTAGATACGGGGTTTCAAAGGCTTAGAGAGATTGGAATGATAAACTAGATTCACCATTTAAGACCTGCCAACCCACCTCAGGAATGTCCAGGGAGCACACCTTTAACTCAGACTGTGAGGAATAAATTCATGAGATTAACCATCTTCTCTGAAGAGCTCTGGGGTTACTCTTCTCTGCAAGTCAGATATTACCACGGAAAGTGCTGCCATGGAACAAGAATCCTAAAACATCATGAGGACAATAAGAACCCAGGCTGGCAGAAGCTAAGTAGCAGCATTTAATGACCAAAGATAAGGTGGCATGGCTACCACAATGAAAGGCAGACTCAAAGCAGCAATCAAAAGCGTTTGAGTCATATAGACCTATGGTGTTGGCTAATGGATCATGGGGTACCTAGAAGTGAAATAGATGAGCAGTCTATTAAATTCCTACTTGATCTGTATAAGCAGAAGAGCTCTAGGTTGAGTAAACAAAACCCTTACTTGAATTACAGAAAACAGAGAGTCAAGGGCCCTTAAATAATTCCCAGACTTGAGACAATACACAGACCCACAGACCCTTGAAAGCGAGGAAGGCCAGGTCCCCTTGAGGAAGGATCCTGTTAAAGTGCCAAAAATTTATACCATTACTCTTCTTCTCAGCTTTTCCCAATGAGACCTATGGGGAACTGCACTGGGGAAAAAGAAATGATCAGACATTTTGGGGATTAGTAGACACTGGCTCACAAGTGACATTAATTCCAGGAGAACCAAAATGTCACTGTGGTCCACCAGTCAGAGTAGGGGCCTATGGAGGTCAGGTGATTGATGATGTTTTAGCTCAGGCCCATCTCACCGTGGGTCCAGTGGGTCCCCAGGCCCATTCTTGGTTATTTTCTCCATTCCAGCATGCACAATTGGAATAGACATACTTAGTAACTGACAGAATCCCCACATTGGATTTCTGACTTGTGGAATGCAGGCTATTATGGTAGGAAAGACCAAGTGGAAGTCACTAGAACTGCCCTTACCTAGAAAAATAGTAATTCAAAACCAGTACCAGATTACTGGAGGGATTGCAGAGATCAGTGCCTCCATCAGGATTTGAAGGATGTAGGGGTGGTGATTCCCACCACATCTGCATTCAACTCTCCTATTTGACCTGTGCAGAAAAAAGATGGATGTTGGAGGATAACAGTAGATTATCGTAAATTTAGCAGGTGGTGACTCCAATTGCAGCTGCTGTTCACGATGTGCTATCATTGCTTGAGCAAATCAACACTTCCTCTGGTACCTGGTATGCAGCTATTGATCTGGAAAATGTTGTTTTCTCAATTGCTATTAGCAAGGATCACATGAAACAGTTTGCTTTCAGATAGCAAAGCCAGCAATATAACTTCACTGTCCTGTCTCAAGGGCATATCAGCTCTTCAATATGATAATATTGTCTACAGGGACCTTGATTGTCTCACCCTCCCACAAGACATCACACCGGTCCATTATATTGATGATGTCATGCTATTTGGACCTAGTGAGCAAGAAGTAGCAATTACTATAAACTTATTAGTAAGGCAGTTGTGTGAGAGATAATGGGTGATAAATCCAATAAAAATATAGGGACCTTCCAGTTCTGTGAAATTTCTATGTGTCCAGTGGTGTAGGGCATGTCAAGATATCCTTTCTGAAGTGAAGGATAAGCTGTTGCATCTGGCCCCTTCTGTGACCAATAAAGAGGCACAATGTTTAGTTGGACTTTTCAGATTTTGGAGACAACACAATCCTCATCTGGGTGTGCTACTCTGGTCCATTTACCAAGTGACCAGAAAAGCTGCTAATTTTGAGCAGGGACCAGAACAAGAGGAGGCTCTGTGACAAGTCCATGCTGCTTTTCAAGCTGCACTGCCACTTGAGCCATATGATCCAGCAGATCCAATGGTGCTGGAAGTGTCAACGGCAAATAGAGATGCCATCTGGAGCCTTTGGCAGGCCTTTATAGGAGAATCACAACATAGACCCTTGGGATTTTGGAGCAAATCCCTGCCATCCTCTGCAGATAACTACTCTCCTTTCAAGAACCAGCTTTTAGTCTGCTATTTGGCCTTAGTAGAGACAGAATGCTTAACCATGGGCCACCAATTTACCATCATAGCTGAGTTGCCTGTCATGAGTCGGGTATTGCCTGACCCACTAAACCATAGAATTGGGCATGCACAACAGCACTTCATCATAAAGTGGAAGTGGTATATACAAGATAGGGTTCGAGTAAGTAAGAAGACACAAGTAAGTTGCATGAGGAAGTGGCCCAAATGCACACGGTCACAACTTCTGCCATGTTACCTTCTCTTTCACAGCCCACAGCTATGGCTTCTTGGGGAGTTCCTTACAATAACTTGACTGAGGATGAGAAATCTCAGGCCTGGTTTGCAAATAGTTCTGCATGATATGCAGGTACCACCAAAAGTGGATAGCTGCAGCACTGCAACACTTTTCTGGGACTTCCCTGAGGGACAGTTGTAAGGGCAACTCTTCCCAGTGCATAGAACATCCATCAGTGTAAAATGGTTGTTCATTTTGCTTGGAAAGAGAAATGGCCAGAAGTGTGTTTGTACACTGATTCATGGGCCATTGCCAATGGTTTGGCTGGATGGTCAGAGACTTGGAAGGAACATGATTGAAAATTGGTGACAAAGAAGTCTGGGGAAGAAGTATGTGGATAAACCTTTCTTTACGAGTGGGCAAAAAACATGAAAATATTTGTGTCTCACATGAATGCTCACCAGAGAGTGACTTTAGCAAAGGAAGATTTTAATAATCAAGTGGACAAGATGGCTCACTCTGTGGCTAATGCTCAGCCTCTTTCCCCAGCCACTCCTGTCACTGCCCAATGGGCTCATGAACAAAGTGACCATGGTGGTAGGAATGGAGGTTATGCATGGGCTCAAAAACATGGACTTCCCCTCACCAAGGCTGGCTTGGCTAAAGCTATTGCTGAATGCCCAATCTGCCAGCAGCAGAGACCCACACTCAGCCCTCAATATGGCACCATTCCTCAGGATGATCAGCCTGTTACCTGGTGGCAGGTTAATTACATTGGACCACTTCCATCTTGGAAGGGGCAGTTCTAACTGGGATAGACACATAGTCTGGATATGGGTTTGCCTTCCCTACACACAATGCTTCTTCCAAAACTACCATCCATGGACTTACTGAATGTCCTATGCCCCACCATGCTATTTCACACAGCATTGCTTCTGATCAAGGAACATATTTCATTGCAAATGATGTATGGGATTGAGCACATACTCATGGAATTCACTGGTCTTACCATGTTCCCTATCTTTCTGAAGCAGCTGAATTGTTAGAATGGTGAAATGGCCTTTTGAAGACTCAAATACAGCACCAACTAGGTGGCAATGCCTCTCAGGGCTGGGGCAATTCTCAAGGAGGCTGTGCATGCTCTAAATCAGTATCCACTCTATGTAGCTGTTTCTCCCATAGTCAGGATTCATGGATTGAAGAATCAAGGGGTGGAAATGGGAGAGGCATCATTCAATATTACCCCTAGTGATCCACTAGGAAAATTTTTGCTTCCTTTCCCTGCAATCTTAAGCTCCGCTGGTCTATAGGTTTTAGTTCCAAAAAGAGGAGTGCTTCCACCAAGGAATATAATAATGATTCCACTGAACTTGAAGTTAAGACTGCCACCAGGCCACATTGGGCTCAAAATTCCTCTGGCTCAACAGGCAAAGAAGGGAATTATTGTACTGACTGGGATGATTGATCCTGACTATCTAGGGGAAATAAGACTGCAACTACACAAAGGAGGTAAAGAAGAGCTTGCCTGGAATACAGGAAATCTCCTAAGGCATCTCTTAATATTACCATTCCCTTTGATCAAAGTCAATGGAAAATTGCAAAACCCCAATCGAAGTAGGACTAACAATTGCCCAGGATCTTCAGGAGTGAAAGCTTGGGCGCCCCCCACCAGGCAAAGAACCATGGCAAGCTGAGGTGCTTGTTGAGGGTAAAGGGAACATGGAATAAGTAGTAGAAAAAGGTAGTGATAAATATGAACGCTAATCATGTGACCAGTTACAGAAATGAGGACTGTAATGGTCATGAATATTTCTTCCTTGTTTTGTTATGACTATGGCTGTATATGTACATATAAAGAATGTATTTTCTTCCCTAATCTTTTCCCTTATCACATGACATAAGTTTTTATTAGTTTGATGTCATAGTATTTAAGGATATCAAGTTTAAGAGTGAATATTGCCTAAGGACTTGCATCCTATTCTGGAGGGAATTAGTTCATTTCCAGTTATACCCAAGACAGTTGAATATTGTCAGGTGGAAATATATTTATGTATACTTACATATATATGTCTACTATTGTAAGTTTGGTTTAAGGTGATGTGTATAGCTGTCAAGTTGACAAGGTTTGGACTGTAATGGTTATGCTAATGAGTAAACTTGGCCAGGTAATGGTACCCAGTTGTTTGTTCAAGCAACTCTAAGTACATTGTAATACAAAGGCATTTCATGGACTTTAATCTTCAGTGAGTTTACTGCATAAATGACTGATTACATCTAAAATCAACTAAAGACATTGCTGTCAGCAATGAGTGATACCTCATTCAATTAGTGGAAGACCTTAAAAGGGGAAGTGATTTCAGCATTCAGAGAATTCCAATCTCTACTTCAGACAGTAAGTTCCTCCTGGGAACTCATCAAGGACCTTCATCAGAGCCCCTGGTTTGCAGCCTGCCCTGTGTAATTTGGACTTGTGCATCCACATGGTCACATGAGACAATTTTATAAAATCTCATAACATTTACAGATATGGCCTTTTGGTTCTGTTTCCCCAGAGAACCCTGACTAATACACCATCCAAGCCAGAATGAAACTAGCAGGCTTCATTTTAATCTGCCCCCAGCAGGAGTGGAAGCAGGATAGATTGAAAAACACACTAACAACCCAGGACAGTAAGGATCAGTTTCTGTTGCCTAGGTTAAATATCCATGTGCAATTACAGCTCAAAAGTCCACATGAAAAAAAAAAAAAAAAAGTCCACATGCTGTAGGGAATAAATGTGGCCAATTTAAAGGCACAGGGAATTCTCAGGATGGTAGGAATCATTATCAGCACTTGCAGGTTGGAGAGCCACCCAGGAGGAGAGGAAATTTGGTGCAATTTGATCATTTTCTCAGGGCAATGCAGGCAGATTAATCCCACCCACCTCAGAAAGCCACAGCAGCCTCTGCTCCAATACCACTCTTTGCAAGGAAATAAGCAGGGCTGATTTAGAAACACAGTAATTGGTGGGGGCATCAAGGAAGTGTTTCAACCAGTCCCGGACAGAAACCAACCAGCAGCCTTTGTTTCAATCCCTCCTCTAGCAGAGGAGAGATGGGGGCAAGTTTAGAGTCACAGTGACTTCTTGGAGCAGCAGGGAACAGCCTGTTGAAGTGTGACTTTTCCTCAAGAGAAGGTGGGAGCAAGGCTCAGCACTGGTCATGGTAGTTGAGTAGACAATACAGATCACAGAACCTGGGAATCTGTGCAACAGTTTCATCCTGGCATGGCTGGCAGCTTCAGTCTCAACCATGCCACTAACAGAAGCTGAGAATTAAAGGTGTAGTACCACCTTACAGCAGGTGGTAACAGCTGGCTGAAGAGTGCCATCTGCTGGTATGTTCAGAAAGCACAGATTTGGGGAGTCATCAAAGAAAGCTTGGCAGCCTTTCAGGTCTCCTGCCAGGGCATATTGAAAATGATCTACACTTACTTCCTGAGTCCCTGAGCTAACTGGGAAAAATGACCTGGGAAGGTCAGCTCCTGGGGACTCTCCAGGTAAAAGCAATTAGAGAAAATGAAAGGAGTGTTAAAAATATATAGAGGGAAAAAAAACAAAAACAAAAACAGATAAGATTAACATTCCCAGAGAAGGAAATTTCTCCAGAGGTTGAAATGAGTGCACACATAATGAATCTCAAAAATTATACTGCATATTTGGGACAATAATCAGATAAATAAGAGTTGAAAAAATCTGTTTAATTAATCATGAACTATTATAAAGGTCTAAAATAAATTGAACCAAGTGTCAAAGAGGAGCTTTACCATAAAGCCAATGAACAAGAGAGCCCTAGGCAAGAAAGAGAAACTGAGCCCCAGAATAAACACATCAAGAAAACCAGATGCCAAGAAACCAGCAAAAAATTGCCATCCATGCTAAGAAATAGGAAGATATGGCCCAGTTAAAGGAACAAATTAAACCTCCATACAAAATACAGGATTTGAAACAACTAATTAAAGATATTCAAAAAAATCTCCTTAATAAATTAAATGAGATGGTTAAAAAGATAAAGGATATTAAGAACACACTAGGTGAGCATAAAAAAGAATTTGAAAGCATTCCAAAATTATTATGGGATGAAAGGCACAATAAATGAAATTGAAAATACACTGGAGGCTTACAGCAGCTGATTTGAAGAGGTTGAAGAAAGAATCAGCAAGTTAGAAGACAGGGCTTCTGAAATTTAACAGACAGAAGAACAGATAAAGAAAAGAATGGAAAAAATTTAACAGTCTTGGGGAACTGAATGACAGCAGAGGCACACAAACATATGTGTCATGGGTGTCCCAGAAGAAAAGACGGAAAAAGAGGTAGAAAGAATTTTTTGAGGAAATAATGGCAGAAATTTTACCAACTCTTTTGAAAGACATAAATATTCATGTCCAAGAAGCACAATGTACTCCAATCTGAATAAATCTGAATACACTTATGCCAAGGCACGTATTAATCAGAATATCGAATGCCAATGATACAGAGAGAATTCTGAAAACAGCAAGAGAAAAGTGATTCATCACATACAAGGAATTTCCAATAAGACTAAGTGCTGATTTCTCATCAGAATCCATGGACGCAAGAAGGCAGTGGTATGATATATTAAAGATAATGAAAAAGAAAAACTTGCTCTTTCTTAATTACTAAATATTAAAGCCAAAGTACAAAATGGGTGAAGTAAGTGCTGCCTTTACAGTATTAACATTGAATGGTAATGAATTAAATTCCCCAATCAAAAGACACAGACTGGCAGAATGGATAAAGGAATATGAGTCAACTTTATGCTATCTACAATAGACACACCTTAGACCTAAAGAAACAAATAGGTTGAAATTAAAAGGCTGGAAAAAGATGTTCCACACACACACAGTTACCAAAAAGAAAACCTATGTCACTTTACTAATATCTGACAAAATAGGCTTTAAAAGCAAAAGTGTTATAAGAGACAAAAGAAGGACATTATATATTAATAAAACGGGCAGTCCATCAGGAAGAAATGAAAACAATTAATATCTATGCACCTGACCAGGGTGCCCCAAAATACATGAGGCAAACACTGGCAGATCTGAAGGGAGAAAGAGACATCTCTTCAATAATAGTTGGAAACATCAATACACTGCTCATATCAATAGAACTAGACAGAATATCAATAAGGGAATTAGATCTTGAAAAATTTGATATATGAACTAGACTTTAGAACTAGACATCTTTAGAACAATGCATCCCAAAACAGCAGGGTATACAGTCTTCTCAAATGCTCATAAATCATTCTCCAGTATAGACTACATGTTGGGTCACAGAACAGGTCTCAGTAAATTTAAAAAGACTCATATTATACAAAGCGCTTTTTCTGATCATAATGAAATGAAGTCAGGAATCAATTACAGGCAGATAGCTGGAAAATTCACAGCTATCTGTCTGTTATTAAACAACAGTCTCTTAAACAATAGTGGATAAAGAAGAACTTGCAAGAGAAATAAGTAAATATCCTGAGAAAAATAAAAATGAGAACACAACATATCAAAACTTAGGAAATGCAGCAAAGGAAGTGCTGAGAGGAAAATTTATAGCCATAAATGCCTACATTAAAAAGGAAGAAAGAGCTAAAATCAAATAACTAACTACACACCTGGAGGAAATAGAAAGAAGAGCAATCTAATCCCAAAGCAAGCAGAAGGAAATAAAGATGAGAGATGAAATAAACAAAATTTAGAACCAAAAAAAAAAAAAAAAAAAGAGGTAATCAACAAAACTAAAAGTTGATTCTTTGAGAAGATCAACACTTACAAATCCTTAACTAGACTGTCAAAGAAAAAAAGAGAAAATATGCAAGTAAATAAAACCAGAAATTAGAAAGAGACATTATTGATCCACAAATATTTTTTAAAAAATTCATAAGAGGATACTATGAACAACTGTATGCCAACAAACTAGACAATTTAAATGAAATGGACAGTTTCCTAGAAAAACATGTACCAACTACACTGACCCTAGAATAAATAGTAGACCCCAAAAAAACCAATTGTAAGTAAAGAGATTGAAATAGATACCAAAAACTTCTCAAAAAGGAAAATCTCAGGACCAGATTGCTTCACAGCCTATTTCAACCAGTCACTCAAAGATTTAATATCAATCCTGCTCAAACTTTTCCAAGAAATTGAACAGGAGGGAATACTATTAAACTCATTCTAAAAGCCATCATTACCCTAATACAAAGCCAAATAGAGATGTTACAAAAAAGAAAATTACAGAACAATTTCTATAATGAATATAGATGCAAAATCTTCAAGAAAATGCTTGTTAATTGATTCCAACAGCACATTAAAAGAATTATACACCATAATCAAGTGAGTTTTATCACAATTATGCAAGGGTGATTCAATACAAGAAAACCAATCAGTGTAATATACCACATTATTAAATAGAAGAAGAAAATCACATGATCATATTGATTGATGCAGAAAAAGCATTTGACAAAATCCAATATCCCTTCTTGCTAAAAACACTGTGAAAGATAAGAATAGAAGGAAAGTTCCTCCATATTATAAAGGGTATATGTGAAAACCCACAGATAACATTGTACTCAATGATGAAAGACTGAAAGCCTTGAAACTGAGATCAGGAGTAAACAAGGATACCCACTGCCACCACTGTTATTCAATAATGTGCTATAATGATGGGATCACTTATGCAAGAAAAAGAAATAAAAGGCACAGAAATTAGAAATGAAGTAGTAAAATTTTCACTATTTGCAGATGATATTGTCCTAGATCTAGAAAGTTCTGAAATGCCTACAACAAAGCTACTAGAGCTAATAAACAATTTCAGTAAAAGAGCAGGGTACAACATTAATAAGAAAAAATCAGTAGTGTTTCAATACATTAGTAATGAGCAATCTGAGGATGCAATCAGGAAAAAAATCCACTTATAATATTGACTAAAAGAATCATATATTTAGGAATAAACTTAACCAAGGACAGAAAGGACCTGTATTCAGAAAACTATAAACCATTGCCAAAAGAAATCAAAGAACTAAATACACGGAAGGACACTCTATGTTCATGGGTTGAAAGACCAAATATTGTTATGATGTCAATTCTATCCAAATTAATTTACAGATTCAACACAATCCCAATAAATCTTCCATTTGCCTGTTTTGCAGAAATGGAAAAGCCAGATATCAAATTTATTTGGAAGAGTAAGTGGCTCCGAATAGGCAAAAAAATCTTTAAAAAGAAGAATGATGTTGGAGGACTCTCACTTCTTAGTTTGAAAGCATATTACTTAGCTATAGTGGTAAAAACTACATAGTGTTGGCATGAAGATAGACATCTTAAGCAATGGAATTGAACTGAGTGTTCAGAAATAGACCCTCACATTTATGGTCAAGTGATTTTTGACAAGGCTGTCAAGTCCAACAGCTGGGTCAGAATAGTCTATTCAACAAATGATGCTGGGAGAACTGGATATCCATATGCAAAAGAAAGAAAGAAGACCTCTATATTTCACCTTATCAAAAATTAACTCAAAATAGAACAAAGACCTATATATAAAAGCTAAAACCATAAAACTCCTACATGAAAATGTAAGGGAACAACTTCAAGATCTTGTGGTAGGTAGTAATTTTTTAAACCTTATATCCAAAGCATGAGCTATAAATGATAAAATAGATAAATGGGGACTCCTTAAAATTAAACACTTTTATGTTCAAAATGACTTTGTCAAGTAGGTGAAAAGGCAGCTTACTCAATTGAAAAAAATATTTGGAATCCACATATCTGATAAGGATTTGATTTCCATTATGTTTAAAGAGATCCTACAACTCAATGATAAAAAGACAAGCAACTCAATTAAAAATGGGCAAAAGACTTGAACAAACAATTTTCCAAAGAGGAAATAGAAATGGCCAAAAAGCACATTTTGTTCAATATCACTAGCTATTATGGACATGCAAATCAAAACTACAATGATATGTCACTTTGCATCATTTAGAATGTCCATTAGTAAAAAACAAAACAAACAAAAAAAAAAACAGAAAACTACAAGTGATTGAGAGGATGTGGAGAAATAAGAACACTCCTTCACTGTTCGTTGGAATGGAGAATGGTGCAGCCTCTATGGAAGACAGTTTGGCATTTCCTCAGGAAGCTAAATATAGATCTGGCAATCCTATTACTAGATATATATTCAGAAGAACTGAAAGTAGGAACATAAACTGACATTTGCACACCAATGTTCATAGAAGCATTATTCACAATGGTTAAAAGATGGAAAAAATCCAAGTATCCATCAAATGATGAATGGATAAACAAACGAGGTTGGGATACACATGACAACATAAATGAATCTTGAGAACATTCTGTTGAGGGAAATAAGCCAGAAACAAAAGGACAAATATTGTATGTTTTCACTAATATGAACTAAATATTTTCACTAATATGAAAAATGAAGAGTTAAAATTTAGAGTATAGATTACTAGGAGATAGAATAAGGGTTGAGAATTGTGAACTGTGCTTAATGTCTTTAGAATTTTTGATAAGGTTTATTGTAAATGTTTGGAAATGGTTAGATATCATGGTAAGACATTATAATAAGTATACTAACACCATTGATTTATAGATGTGATTGTAGGTAAAAAAAAGGAGGTCTAGGGTTTGAAATGTCAATAGCATAAAAGCTACACGATAAACTTGGGATTGTATAACAGAGTGAAATTTGAGGTGGATGAGGAATATGGTTAATAGAACAAACACAAGAATGTTCTTCCATGAACTAGAACAAATGTATGTCATTATTACAAAGTATTAATAAAATGGTGATATATGGGGAAAATATAACTAATGTAAGTTATGGACTATAATTAACAGTACTATTGTAATATTTTTCATCTATTGCAATGAAGGTACTATATCAATGCTAATGGTCAACAATAGGGAGATATAAGAGGGTTTGGGATTTTATTTTTAAAGTATTGAAAATGTTCTAAAATTGACTGTGGTGATGACAGCACAACTCTGTAATTAAACTGAGAGCCCTTGAGTGTACACTTTGGATAGATTGTATGAAATATGGAAGAGTATAACACAGTAAACCTTGTGGTGGCTGACGGACTATGGTTAACAGTGCAAATATATGAATGTTCTTTTATGAAGTATAACATATGTGCAGTATTATTATGCAATATTAATAATAAGGTGTTATGGGGGAAATGCACGTATGGACAAAAGAAAATATTTGTTGAATGAAGAAACGAAAAAAAAGAAACTATTGGTGGTCTGTACAACATAGTGAATTCTAATGTAAACTATGGGCTATAGTTAACTTTACAAACATAATAATAATGTTTCATGAATTGTAATAGAGAGTGCATTATCACACCTGCAAAGTGTTAGCAATAGAGAAAACTGTCGTGTGTGTTTTTGGTTATTTATGTATTTTCTGCATGATTTTTCTGTAAACCTACAACTTCTTTAATAGATAAAACATGCAAAAAAAGCACTTATGAGTAAAGATGGTGAATTATATGTCAAAAGAGGGTTTTGAAAAAGTTGTGACATATTCCTGGGAATCTAGAAGATCTCACACATACATAGGTCTATGCACAAGCAAGCACAGTGCTTTCGTGAGTGCTCAGGAGACACCTGAGAATGCCTAAACATTAACCTCTCAGTAAGATTGAGGCTTTGTGCAAGGAAGAATTGCAAACTGCCTGAGTGCATGTTGAAAGCTTGCTCCCATAAGCACACAGAGGTGCTTGACAGAAACTGGGAAACACGCTGTTTCCAGGAATCTTAGAAATCTCTGTCTAATAATTAGCTGATCACTAATGTAACTGAGCAGAGAATTCAGTAGCTATATATGACAATGAATCTAGACTTTACAGAAATTGTTCAGAAAAGTCACTAAATAAACAAACAGTAACAAAAAACAAACACAGCAACAACAACAAATTTTGGGAAGTGGGAAGAATTTGATTTCCACTGTTGTCACATTCCATTTTTTAAAAATTTCCAGTTTTCAACAAAATATTACAACATGCAAAGAAACAAGAGTATGGTCCATACACAAAAAGAGGCAGTCAATAAAAACTGTCCCTGAAGAAGGCCAGATGTTGGACTTACAGTATAAAATCTTCAAGTCAGCTATTATAGTTTTTTTTTCCCAAAGAACTTGAGGAAACAATGTGTTAAGTACTAAAGGAGAGTAGGAAAATTATGCCTCATCAAATAGAGAACATCAGTGAAGATATATTAAAAAGAACTGAACGTAATTCCTGGAATTAAAAAGTAAAATAAATGAAATGAAAAATTCACAAGAGGGACACAACAACAGATTTGGGAAGAAAGAAGAAAGAATCAGTAAACTTGAAAATAGGTCATTTGAGGTTATCCATTCTGTGGATCAGAAAGTAAAAAAGAATGAAGAAACATGAAGAGAGTCTCACAGAACTGTGGAGCACCATCAACCATCAAGCATAACATGTGCGTAATGGAGTAAGTGTCAGAAAGAATATTTGAAATGCATAGTGACTTAATACTTCTCAAATTTAATGAAAAACATTAATCTATGCATCCAAAAAACTCAGTGAATGTCAAGTAGGAAAACTCAGAGTGATCCACATCTAGACATCACAGTCAAATAGTCAAAAGCTAAGAAAAAGAAAGAATCTTGAAGCATCAAAAGAGAAGTAATCCCTTTTCTTGAGGGATCCCCAATAAGATTGAGAGCTTATATCTCTGCAGAAACCATGAAGACCAGAAAACAGTGTGATGATATAGCCAAAGTGTTGGAAGAATTCTATATCCAGCAAATTCATTCTTCAAATATGAAGGAGAAATTAAGACATACCAGATAAATAAAAACTGAGGAAATTTGACACCATTAAACCTATGATACAGAATTACTAAAGGTAGTTCTTCAGACTGAGAAGAAATGACACTAATAGTAATTATAATCCATGTGAAAAATGAAGAACACCAGCAAATGAAACTACATAGGTAAATAAAGGAGACTATATACCTGTATTTTCTATTTGTATTACAAATTTTCTGCCATCTAATTTAAAAGACAACCTCACAGAACAATAATGATACATCTGTGTTGATGGACTTACCATGTCAAGTAGGAAAACTCAAAGTAATGATAAGAAGATCAATACTTTAGGAAGCTAACAATTATAGATGTACATGCACCTAACAATGGAGCCCCAAATTACATGAAGCAAAAACCAACTCAATTGAAGGGAGAAATAGACAATTCAACAATAATAGTTGGAAACTTCAACTCCACTTTCAAAAACATATATAGAAAGTAGAACAAAGATCACCAAGGAAATAAATAGAATATATAAACAACTGTATAGGCCAATTATAACTAATGGTTATCTATAGAATACTTCACCCAAAAATTGGTATACTGATCCTAAAATTCATATGTAAATTCAAGGAACCTAGAATAGACAAGACAGTCTTGAAAAGGAAGAATAAAGTTAGAGGACTCACATTTGCCAATTTCAAAATCTACTATAAATGGAGGGCAATCAAGACAGTGTGGTAGTGTCAGTAGGATCAACATATTGATTAATGGAATAGAATTATGATTCTAGAAATAAACCCACACATTCACGGTCAACTGATTTTCAGCAGGGGTGCCAAAATCATCCAATGGGGAAAGAATATTGTTTTCAACAGTGCTGAGACAATTGGATATTCACTTGGAAAATAATGAAGTTGAACCACTTCCTCACTGTATAGACAGAGTTCTCTAGGGAAACAGAACCAAGAGATATATATAAATACTATGAGATTTTATAAAATCTTCTCACTTGACTGTGGGAATGCATAAGTTCAAATTCTGTAGGGCAGACTAAAGCTGGGAACTCGAATGAAAGTTTTTGATGAATTCTTCAGGAAAAGCTGGCTGGCTTAAGTAGAGAAGAAAATTCCCCCTTCTGACTACTGAAATCATCAGTTCTCCCATTAAAGCCTTCAGTTGTTTGGATGAGACTTCTCTCATTGCTGAAGGCAATCTCCTCAGGTGACTGTAAATGTAATCAGCCATAGATACAATGAACTTATATCTAAATCAAGTTTAGATGATTTAGTCCGTGAAATGTCCTCACAGTAATAATCAGACCAGTTGGGCACTATTACCTGGCTAAGTTGACACATGAACCTAACCATCACACTCACATAGTATTCAAAAATTAACTCAATTGGATCAAAGACCTAAATGTAAGAGATAAAACAATAAAAATCTTAAAACAGGTACTAATCTTTGTGACCCTGAATTAGGCAATAGTTGCTTAAATATGACAGTAAAATCCCAAGAGACAAAAGAAAATACCATTAGGAAAGGTATTTTTTAATGAAAAATAGCAATTGTTTGCAAAGACGTGGAGAAATTGCTGGTGGGAATGTAAAATGGTGAAGCAGTTGTAGAAAACAGTTTGGCAATTCAAAAATGTAAGTATATAGTTACCATATGACCTAGAAATTCCATTCTTAGTTATGTGCCCAAGAGAAATGAATATATTTATTTACATAAAAGGTTTACATTAATGTTCATAGCAACATTATATTATTCAAAAAAAGCAACAGCCAAAATGTGCTTTAACTGATGAATGAATAAGCAAAAGGTAGTATATGCACATGATAAAATATTATTTAGCCAAAGAATAAAAGAATGAAGTAATGATTCATGCTACAATGTAGATGAAGCTTTAAAAATATGTTAAGTGAAAGAAGCTAGATACAAAAGGCATTGTATTTTATGATTCTATTCACATGAACTGTCCACAATAGGCAAATCCATAGAGTGGTTGCAAATGGCTGATGGCAATTAGTAATGATTGCTCACAGGTGTGGTGTTTCTTTTCAGATAATGAAAATGTTCTGGAATTAGATAGTAGGGACAATGAAGTAACTTTGCGACTATACTAAAAATCAATGAATTGTATAACTTTAAAAGGATAAATGTTATGGTGAGTGATGTATATCTCAATTTTTTAAAAGGGTTGTCATTGCAACAATTATTAAAGAGCACAGGAGGAATGCTGCTATGGATGCCATATGGAAAATATACCAAACAACCAAGTCACCAAAGCTCTGGACCATTTTTAAACTGACCCAATTGTGGGAGCAAAATTTCCAACTGGATGGAAATTATAGCTTAAAATCATCTCCTTTTCTTTTCTAAACTAGTTGAGTCATTCTTGAATTAGAAAGAGCTTAATGCCTCTTCTCCAACTCTTCTATATAACTTCTGTATTTAGTATTCAAATATTTACCAAAACAAAATAACCGTATATTAAATGCTGCGGGACAAGTAATGAATACAATTTAGTTCCATTTTTCAAAGACCTCAATGCCTAGAAGGTAAGGCAGATCTTATTTAAAATATTACCATTATATTCTACTGCACATTTTTTATGTACTTTCATCACTGTCTTCCAAATTCTTGCAAAGGGTCTAGGTAAGGTAGTCACTGAATAACTAGAGCTGAAGTAGGTGTGCATTTAGCATTGAGAAGTTTCAGTAACAGAAGCCATGTCAAAGTCGGATTCTCAGAGCAATTGGCAATAATCAATAGTCTGATGATTTCTGGTGGCTATGGTAATGTGGAGAATGGGATATTGGGGAAAAGACTTGTTACAAATTCTGGGATTAGGGATATAATTTCAGTCTTTAGGAGAGCTTGAAAGAGAATAGGTACAAAATGTTACTCCAAATAAATGAGGTATCAGCCAGGAAGCAAGGTAGTGACTCAAAGATGGGAAGGCAAGAGGGGCACAGTTACTTGATTCTGCATCTAAAGTCAAAATGAGCCCAGCATTAAATCTACTGAGTCTCCTAAGAAAACTGTATCAAGATACAGGAGGAATCACATCTTAGTCACTACTTGTTTCTCAACCATGTAGTGAGAGGCTTGGTATATTGTGAGCATTCAATAAACACATATTAAACAAATGAAAGAATGAATGAAATTGCCCAGCTGTGATGTTTAGAGGGATGTGGAAGCATAAAGCTAAGTCAGCTTTAATACTTGACAATCTTCCTACAGCCAGGCATTTTAATGACGTTAATAGTTTTCATGAGGTCAATAAACATAACATGGGAAATTATTTCTTAATTTCTGCAATTTATTACCAAGTATTCAGTCATTCAATTATGCTTCAATATGGCCTCAGGCTCCTCTGCAACTTTAGAAGTATAGTTAACAAAGAAGTTCCAAAGCTAACGGAAGCAATTTGGCCAGGATTCATCCTTCAACAAAGCCTTCTAAATGGTGCTTACCTACACACACCGGCTATTAAAAGAATTGCATCAGAAAATATTTACTTTTCAATAGTAAAATCCATATATTTCCAACATTATAGCATTTTTAAAGTTAGTAGCTAAATATTTATGATGTTGTCTATATTCTTAAAATACAATACCCATAGATGTTTTCTTAGTTATCTAAAGAACATGAAATGATTGAATGATAGTTGGATTATAGTTTGCAGTTTATCTAGATTTTAGTATCACAACATAAGTTTCTGAGCATGAACATTTTTGTTTGAATTGTTAAGAGTCCAGAAGATAGTTATGATACACTTGATTGGTGGTGAGTTACTCCTTGACATTTCAATCAAACTTTTGACCAACTGGTTATACTGATATGAGAAAATCCATGGTAGTTATGGCCACTGAGCAAATAGTATCCTTGTTTGTACTTGCTGTGTAATATCCATGATAAACAGAAGATAATAAAGTTATGATTACTATGATTTCCAGTAAGAATTTATTCCTCTAATAAAATGCTTAAAGACCCAGAAATCTAATAATTTTTTTCATATATGAAAATTTTTCCTACATTGAAAATTACCATGTATTCATGGATTTGTTGAAAAAAAATTGTATTGTGTCTAATAAATGGTGGGAACTTAAGGGCATATGAAGAGATATACTGAACACATTATCCAGAATGATGTATTTTCAACAATGTTTAAGATATATTGAACATCGTGGATGTTAAGGATGTGATGAAAAGATTTCAGAGAAACACTGTATGAGAAAATTTCATAATTTGTCCATGTTTTTCCAACAGCAATAATATTTTATAAGATATGTAGATGAGATAATCAAAGTTTTTTTCTTTTATTTTCTTTTTTTTAAGGTCTTACTCCTTGACCAATCAACAGTGCTAGACATTTCTTTCCCAGTCCTCCCCAAGGCTTCTGTTAGAACTTGAAAGATTGCTTTCAAGAGGTTTTCCTATATGCCTGCTCAAAAGTAAGTACCATAAAGACTGGAATAACATTTTATGACACAGCATGCCAGTTAAGAATAATCACAGTATCATCTGTTACCAGGGCTTTAATCAAGTATTCCTCTGAATTATCTCCATTAAGAAATTCAGAATCCCTCAGAGCAGAAATAATTCAAGCAACTCAAAGGGAAGCGGGTGTGGCTCAATGGATAGAGCCCCCGTTTACCATGCGGGAGGCCCCAGGTTCGCTTCCCGGGGCCCCCTTGTGAGAGCAGGCCGGCCCGTGCGGCGTGGTGGGCTGATGCAGCAGGACCTCACAGCAAGGGGGAGATAAGCAGACACGGAAGAAACACACAGCGAATGGACACAGTAAAACACAAGCAGCAAGGGGGGGTAAATAAATAAATAAATCTTAAAAAAAAACAAAAAAAAACAAAGGCACATTATGAGTAGGTGTATTTTAGGTAATAAATATTTATTGTGTTGAATATAGTACAAACCAATAAAAATCGTGAATAAACAAATGGTTTACTACTTAAAGGAAGCTTGCAATGAATCTTTTTGCAAAGATGAAATTCACTGGCATCTAATTATATGCATAAATATGGATTTTCTTATATTGTTTGCTTAATATACAATCCCACAACCTAAGAGCCCTCCAAACTTTTCAAATGTGTATTTACTGTCAATATTACGTAACAAAGCAGCAGGGTTCATATGAAAAAGCATTGAATCAAGAGTTAGGAGTGCTGGTTTGTATGAACTTAACGATGTCTTTTATCTCTGTGGACCTTGTTTAAAGGAATTGTCCTAGACACATGCTAAAGTCTCTTCCAGTTCTAAAATTCAATAATACTTCATGATGCAACAGCTACTTCCTTTACAGTATGGACTTTTAACTAGTCCCTATAGCACAGAGGTATTTTAGAAATTACTTAAAGTAATCATCTGCTGCTTTCTTCTTTAAGTGATGTAAGTTCTTCTTAGGACACATTTTATAATCTCTGTCATATGCCACAGTTCTAAATAGAATGGTTCTGAGTTCAGATCTCAAGAGTATATCAATAATGTGAGCACTGCACGATTCTGCCTGGACTGCAACTGTGTGACCAATATTCTGGCTTGCATTTGAGGATTTAATGATGAACTTTAGCTTATTTTCCCTTATATGAGTAAAGTGAATGGTGATATCAAAGTTTATCTTAAAGGGTGAATATATCTTCTTTTATATAGAAAGCAAGCATTATCATATCATCATGTTTGCTACCCTTATTGATTTTTTTAAAAAAGGTAAATATGGATGATTCATCATTCCAGCAATGAGCCAGTGGAAGGTAAAGTCTAAACATGGAGTTTGAAAGTTTTTAAGTGCATCAAGGACACCAAAGCATCCACTTTGATGGATGTAGAATCATATCCATGGGCAAATGTAAGAACATTTACATAAGAAAGTTTCTCAAGAATTCTGAGCAGACCATCATACAAGATGTTATTGCAAAAAAAAGTAACTCTATATGGTTAAGGACAATTACTTGATTCATATGAATGGAAGTTAGAATCACATTAGAAGACATAGTGCTACAATGCTTTGCACTGAAATCATATAGTCCTTCTTCCCCTTCTCCAAAGATTACCATGGTGATTTACTATTTACCTAATCATGAGTATCCTTTTCCCCCAAATACCTAGACATTTAAGGTTTGATAATTGAATTGTTTGCCACTGTTTACATTCTCATTTTCTCCACATTGAGTTTAAAGAGTTTTCTGTGTCCAGAATTCCCTCCATGTGCTTCTTGCTTAATATCTTTTGCTGTCTCCATATCCATCACAAGTTATCTACTCATTTTATTTGTCTTTCCCCAACCACATATAAAATTATACACTCTTATTGTTATTTCCCTTCCTTCCCATGAGTAGAAGTAAAATCGCAGCACTTATGACTCCTTTCTGTACCTGTTTAGTGCCTGCTTGCCTTTATACTATGCAAGCCTCCCAACCCCTCCCCACCCCCCAAAAAAAAGATTGGGCTTTCATTATTAGTATCCCTAGCTTAGCTCAACTGTGGCACATGCAGGCATACAACTAACACCTATGGATCTCTTTATTCCATAAATGTAGAAATTGAGGCCCAGACTGAGCCAAGTAGCTTTTCTTTCTTTTTTTTTTATATTTTTTATTTTGTACATTTAATAATTGAAAATATAAACAATTAAAAACTAAAAAGTAAACACAGATGAATAAATATATACGTTTCTCAATTAAATGCACTGGACACATATAAAATTTTTTTTTGAGTCAAACAATATGTTACACAATGTATTTGGTTCATAGTAATGCATTCATATAGCATTTGCCCTTTTGTGTCTGACTTGCTTCACTCAACATAATGTCTTCCAGGTTCATCCATGTTGTCATATGCTTACGATTTCATTTCTTCTTACAGCTGCATAATATTCCACTGTGTGACTAGACCACAGTTTGTTTATCCATTCTTCTGTTGATGGACACCTGGGTTGTTTCCAACTTTTGGCAATTGTGAATAATGTCGCTATGAACATTGGTGTGCAGATGTCTGTTTGTGTCACTGCTCTCAGTCCTTCTGGGTATATAACCAGTAGTGGCATTGCCAGGTCATGTGGCAAGTCTATATTCAACTTTTTTAGGAACTGCCAAACAGTCCTCCACAGTGGCTGTACCATTCTGCATTCCCACCAACAGTGAAAAAGTGTTCCTATCTCTCCACATCCTCTCCAACACTTGTAGTTCTCTGTCTTTTTAATACTGGCCATTCTGATAGGTATGAAATGATACCTCACTGTAGTTTTGATTTGTATTTCCCTAATCATGAGTGATGCTGAGCATTTCTTCATGTGTTTTTTTGCCATTTGTCCAAGTAGCTTTTCTAAAGCCACTCAGCTGGTGTGCTGGCAGAACAATGAGTCATCACTCTTATGAGTCTATCAATCTTTCCACAGAATCACAGCACATAAAGTGATGCAGTTCTGCTATGTACTTTCAGTTATTTTACTTATTCCTTTTCCTTCCACCTGTGTTAAGCCAATACTCTAAACAGACTTGCTCTTTGAGCGCCTGTAAACCAAAACTTTCACTCATCTGTGATATCCCACCTTTTTCCCTACTCTCTGCTTTCCTCATTTCCCTCATTCTTGGAACCTTGCCTATGATTGCAGAGCTAAGGAAGCTCCCCATTCGAATTGCCTGAATGTCTACCTGATGACCATTAGCCACATAATCCCAAAGCAGCCAGAAAGCAAAATTTCACTTATGACAGTATTTTATCTTTATTGATACACAGTGCGATTATACCTCTGAAGAGGTAATGCTCCAGAAATATTAAGCATGTTCATATGAGATCCATGAGCCATTTCAGATGATAAAAAAAAAAAGTACCACTTTATGGAATTCAAACCAGTCCATTAACTTTGTATTGCATAAAGCTATCAGGCTAGGATTTTTAATTGAACAGGCTTGAACTTTCTTAGCGGCTATTTTTCCCTTTCTATATTAGAATCTCACCCTTATTACCTCTGAGTGTATAAACACGCATATACATATGCAAACACTCTACTTAATTAAAACAGGAAAGCTCATTCGCTTAATTAGGTAGTGTGAATAAAGCACACATTGGAAAAGATGCCACCAACTTTTGCCACTTTAGAAAAGCAATTTAACAAATATTAGTGAATCTCTGACTCTCTTCAGCCCTCTATAAGTTATGTTCAGTAATGTGGGAACATTTACATGCATACTCACTTCAAATGCCTTAACAGGGATTTTGAACAAGTTCATAGCATATATAATAAGAAACGTTTGCCATTTGCAGGAAAATACAAACTAGTAAAGAAACTTCTTGATGTTTCTTTTTCAATTTTCTCTGTAGTTTAATCTAAAGCCTGTTGAGTAGTAATCATCAGGCATGCTTCTAAATGCTTCACATGAGCTATATTATGTCAATTCCAATAACAATTATGAGAGAGTGTAACTGACTATGCATAAATAGATAAGGAAACTGAGGCATGGAGAGGTTAAATAACTTGACTAAGTTCTCATCATTAGTGAGGGGTAGAGCTTGGATGTGAAACAAGGAAATCTTGACTCCAAAGTCTATTCACTTAATCACTGAATTATACAACCCTGTTAATTCAAACGAGTGAAAATTATGAATTTTCTTTGAAAATATTTTTGTCCAGTTGCTTTCAGATATTTGTGAATACTCTAGGTATCTATCACTGTTCAAAAGCCAACCTTTCTGGGATTTACACTTCCAGTGGAAATTGTATAATGCATGAAATGAATCTAGTATGTAATGCTTTGATTTACACACAGTCATCTCTAACAAGGTAAACTCTTGCTAAAACTACTTAAACTATCTCTCTTATTGATCTTTTCTCTACCTGATTTAGATGACTCTATTTTTTTTTTTAATTTCCTCAATATTTTAATACTCTCAGAGTTGAAGAACATCCTGTGAATTAGAAATCCATAGACTAGGTCCCTGAGAAAACTGAATAGCTTCCAGTGAGCTCTTGAACTAAAGATACATGTTAAATTTGCTAGGACCACTCTTAGGAATTTACTGATTATATTGTCATTAAAAGTTAAGATGGATAATGATCTGATTTCCTATTCTATAATGCATTAGGAACAAAAAGCAAGTGGAAGAACCAAGAAGTGACCACTTGGTATTAAAGAAGGAATCTTAGTCACACACAAAAAAAGTGACATGAATTTGTGTTATTAAAATGTTTAAAGACAAATATTAAAAAAACAATGACCCAAGTTATCGATAAAAAGTTAACCTGTTTTCAATATCAGTAGTTTAGAAAGCTAGGAAATATACTGTACAAAAATATGTATGATATCGGTTCATTGAAAATAGCTTAACAGGTGAAGAGGAAGTTCTCTGTAAAAGTACAGTGTTTGAAGTAAACTTGTCTAGATGAGGCATTGCTGTAGTTTCCTGTAGCTAGATAAATTGCTGCATGTTTCTATGCTGTGTACCAATTGTAGACAACTTTTTAAGATAGGCAGCATGGTAACTTTTAATTCTTTTAAATTTGCACACAAACCATACAATAATTCACTGCGTACTAGCAATCACAACTTTGTTGGCCCTCCTATTCCTTACCCTGACTTCTGTCCACTTCATACATCACATGAATCCTAATCATTCCTATTCTTAAGCTGTTTATTTGGAACTCTTTTTTGTTTAGGTTCTAAATGCCATATTTTCTATTTCTCATTTCTGACTAGTTTTGATTAATCCTCCAATTCCTGAATCTCCTCAGGAATTTTGTAATGCATATTAGGAGTAAACATGAGCAATCAGGAGCAAAATGCTAATGGATAAGATTTAAGAGTCAACTGTGATAAGGCTTTTGTAGGCACTGTTGGGGATTTACATATTGTGATAAAACTTTAAGTATTAGAGATATATAAAAGTGGCAGAAGCAATTAGGAAGCACATCATCTTCCTCTATAATGGATTTCTATTGGATAGGAATCTGATTCTATTTTGCCAAAACCAGAATTAAAGTACACATTCTGTGTTTGGAAATAGCAAGACATTACATTAATTTAAAACCTGTTATTATAATATAGGCACATGATTAAATACTTTAAATTTATTTACCTGTTAATGTTATTTTAATGCTTAAAAGTAGAAGGATGCTGCCCAAATATCCAAGAAATGCAATTAGATATGATGAGAAAAATAAAAAACAAATGAATGATGAAAGGCAGAATTAAGAAGAAAAGGAAATAAGGTAAGGAATTTTGGTGGAAAAAAAAAAAACAGGAAAGAGAAGCAGATGAGAATAGAAATGATCAAAGAGAATAAGAATGAAGAGGAGATATTAGCTTTAGGAAAAGGTAAATTCCAAGACAGTCATTTGCACTATTTACAATTCTATTTTGGGTGGGTCTAAACAAATAACGAGTGCCTACTAAATAGCTTAGAATATTTTAATATTTCAGTTGTAATAAAGTCAGGAAAAAAGTGAACCCATCTTACTTTTTTTTCCTGGTTTCAAACCTTATATTCATATACCAGGGTAACTTAGACATATATTAATGTGATTTTCTCTTATGCATTTTAGTGTGTTTAATCTTTTCCCTTGTTATCCTAAGTGACCTGTCTGCATATGAAGAGCATGGATTTACATTTTTAAAACTGTAATGCAAATAACAGCAAGAGCAAAAACAACCGCAATAATAGCAATAGCAATTAAAAACAACAAACAAATATTTTAGATTTTTAGATATTGACTTAAAATTACTCTGCACCAAGCACTGCTTTTAATGTTTTTTCATGTATAGTGTATACTATAGACTGGCTTATTCAATATCCATTTCAACTTACTTCTAAGTATGCTTTCCTGTACTTCAGATGATGAGAAATTAAAAGTTGTTTTTAGATTCCTTTGCAGCCAGAATTTCAGATTTGCTTTAGCTTCCATCCCTCATATGTTCCCATGCATGATTTGAATTTGGAACTGTGTAAAGTGAGAAGTGATGCAGCGTATAAAGCATTCATTCTGTTGAAGTATGTCAGCAGCAATATGGCCCTACATTCAATGACCTCTTGATTTGGAAGCTTTCCTTGGGGACAGTAGCTCTTTCCTGATTTTGGCAGAGGAAAATAATTCTGGGGTAAGTGACTTATGGTTTCTATATCTCTCTGGAGCTCAATGCTGCAGTTTGTTTCTGGAGATTAAGAGTTGCTCCTGGTAGTTTGGCTGAAGCCAGCTCTTTTAGTTATATTTTTGGCCATTAAATATCTGGCAAGGAATCCTTTCCTCTGTAGATTCGATAAAGTTGTTTGTGTTTTCTGCAACTACATCTTAACCAATACATCATGTGAAAAAGAAGGGTTAATACTTATCTTCTGACAACCAAAGTAAGGTTTTCATGTTTATAGCAAAACAACAGGCTTGAAAGCCAGGCTTTCTGAAGGGATAAAAAGATATTCAAAGTATCTAAGCTCTCTAATATAAAAAAAGAAGCAGAATTAGATCACTTCCTGATAGAAAGAAGGCTAGAATGTAAAGGAAGGCAAGAGTCCAAAGCCCATCCTTGACATGGTTGATGGGAGAAGAAAGGCAATCCCATAAGAGAAGCAGAAGTTAAAACATAAGCGTTTTGACTTCCCATCTCTTAGTTTGAGTCCCAAATGGAGAGGTAAGCATGATCAGGGAATGCTAAGGCAGTGAGTCAGCTATGGATTGAATTGCACCTCCCAAAAAGATATGTTGAAATCCTCCTCCCCAGTACCTCAGAATGTGAATTGATCTGGAAATAAGGCCATTTCATATGGAATTAGAAGCATTAGAATGAGGTCAAACTGGAGTAGGATGGGTCTTTAATCCAATATGACCGGTTCCATCATTGGAAAAAGAAATTTGGACACAAACAGACCGACTACAGGGGAGAATGCCATGTGATGACTAAAGCAGAGATTGAAGCCCAAGAATTGCCAGCAACCCACCAGCTGCTAGGAAAAGAAAAGGAAGGATTCTTCCCTACAGATTTCTGACTTCTAACCTCCAGAATGTTTTGATAATGAACTTCTGTTGTTTTAAGTCATCCAGTTTGTGGTACTTTGTTATGGTAGGCCTAGGAAACTAAGATAGTCCTAGCAAACTGGAAGGAGATTGCCTTTCAGGCTGCCCAATAATAGAATTCTGGGAGTAGAAATGACAAAGGGAATTTCATTGAAAAGCTAATTAAACTAAAAGAAAGGATGTATGTGGCTCTCCAGAGTGCCTCTTTTTTCCTGCATAGCCTGGATGACACCCAAAAGCTTTTGTGTGTCATGAAGTGGGGCTGGGTAACCAAGCTGCGCTGATATTCAGCAGGCCTGCAATGAGAGCGACAATAGCAAGGCAGGAGGTGCTACTACACTAGAAGCTATTATATGGACTAGCTTAGCCCCAAGCCAATGAAAAAGCATGGCAGGTGCAGGAAAGGATTTCATACTAAATGAGATTCAAAGTGAAACTAAGCAGCCTGGAACACAATAGTGCTCTCCTCAAGCTAACAAATAACAAATCACAAGTCAGGCTAAGAGCACACTTACTTGAGCAGCAGACACCAGTATGATACCTAGGGATAGGAAAGTCAGATCTCAGATGTTATGAGTCCAGGGAGAAGCCCAGATTAGCCATTCTACAAGAGAAACATGATGACCTAGAAGACACAAGGTGAAGATAAGGATCCTGTTTCCACAAGGTCATGAAAGCCATATACCTTCCCCGTACACCCAGACATCACTGGAGGGAAACAGAGAAAGGGAAAGGAAATTGAAAAGACTGAGCTTTTCCTATGAAGAGAATGAGCATTTCCCCAAATGGACTGTTTAAGCAGATTGAACTAAAATTTCAGTTTTGAGTTTTGTTTCCTTTTCATGCTATCCAGTAGGAGGGGCTACTTGAGGATTATAAGATCATTTATAGAAAATCTAAATAAACCACATTTTCTGCTACTATTAGAATTGTAGCATAAGTTTGTAACTATGTTATATTAGAATATAACCTTTTGCTCATCTTACAGATTTGTTCTTTGAAAAATGTGGCAAAAGTTCATATGTCATAAAATCATTTTGCAACCCTCAAGACTCCATATAAATAGATGTATTATTGATTTTAAATATTTATTGTTGTTTTGTCCAAATAGTAATTAATTTTTAAATATGGAAACAATAAATATGTGTTTTTTTACTACTCACCTCCATGAAACATTCAAACTCTTTAAAATTTGATTATTCCTCTGATAGGACACCAGAGATAAAACACTGTGTATTTGATTGAGTTTCTTTCTCTTTATATCTATTGGTGAAAAGAAATGCATACTAACTCCACCTGACTTCCTCCAACACCATCAAATCCCCTTTATCATAAAATTGTTTGCCAAAGGACAAGTGGTATGATTAAGTGCCAATCTCAATGATTTTATTCTAGATCAACATATTGGTCAAACCCTCTTTCCTAAACTGTCACATTCAGGTGTCAATATACTATTCAGGCAACTTTCAACTTTCCATTAAAAGTATAAGAAACCAACTCCAACTAGCTAAACATTTTTGAAAATATTTCACCTAACTGAAAAATGCATGAGTGACTCTAGCTTTATGTATTTATTTTAACAATCATCTCAAGGATATTGGTCTTTAAATCTCTCAGTTCTGATTTCTTTTCACATAGCTTATTTCAGCCATCCTATCCCAAGGGATCAAGAGATAGCTTCCAGAAACTACAAGCTAAAATGTTTATAATGTGGTAGAAAGAGAGCTCTTCTTTCACAAAAATGCCTGACTTTCAGTGGTAGGATTAATAATGTGCAAATTCTTTAACCAATCACTCTTACCCTAGTTGGCCAAGCTTGTGACTATACATTTGATTATGTATAGGTCAGGGTTATCTGGAAGAAAATTTATATGATGTTACCAGAGGATGTTGATGAAAACAAGAGATGTCTGCCATTTCAGGCTTTTTGCACTATACTCCCTGCAGTTTCTCTTACTTTATTACTACATTGTTAGTTTCCTTCACCAGCTTATTTTTCTATGTGTTCATCTTCCATATTTGATCACATTTGATAATCTTACACCCTCTTTATTCTGACATTGTACTCTCTCCTGTATGATGATACTTTTGGCTCAGAATGTATCAACCTGTCTATATGGTTCTGCTGCATTCTAGACTTGCATTTCTAAATTCCCTCTGGACTTGTTCCTCACATTCCATATCTTATTATTGAAATACATCCATACACACTTTTAAGATAGAAACTCTGATTATCCTTCAACTATCCCTCTTTCCTCATATCACATGTTAAATCTGTCATTAATTCCTTTAATTATACCCTTTTAACATCTCAAGAATCTATGCCCTCTTCCCTGTTTGCACAAAAATTGCCTCAATGTGGATTTACCTGAAGATGGCACTTTGATGGAAAGGACATCTTTGGACAGCAAGAAGTGATAGTGTGCCATGGGATGGAGGTGGGGATTTGTGGGAAGGGGAAATGAAAGGAAATGAAGAAGGAATGGAGAAAAAGAAGAAAAGATGAAAATGATGAATTGAGAATTAAGGCTCCTTTTGATTTAGGGTTAGGTCCAATATTGTATAAAATTTTGAAATTTAGGAGAGTCATGAGAAAAATGTAGTATTTGAAATTTCTCCCAGAATTTTCTTTAAAGTGAATTTAGTAAAATTATAAAAATTATATAACCAATACATTTCATCTCAGTGTCATGTAAAAAAAAAAAGCTACATATCTGTAGCTTTTCGCCATAGAATAAATCTCTCTGTACACATCAGAAAGTTAGCCCTCTTAAGTTTATGCAGTGCTTGTTTTTTTATATTGGAAATTTTAACATTAGGAAATGTTTAATAACATGAGAATTACTTATCTCTTAGAGTGACCAATCAATGTTTTGCAATTTGTTTGTCATTAAATATTCCAAAGTATGAAAGTGTTCTTTCCATGAACTGAGATGCATCTTTACAAATGGAATGGGGATAGATATATACATTAATCTAGCTAGAAAATTCTCATGTAAGTTGAATTTATATGTGGAATATTCTGTATGTATAATTGAAATAGAGGAAAACTATTGAGGTTATTCAGGTGTTAAAACTTGATTCTATTCCAGAGTCATCCTTGAAAGGGAAGCTCTCATAAGCAGAAAGCCTGGGCCAGGCGCTAACCACCTCTTCCCATCCTCTCCCCTCCTTCTACACCTCCTGCTTTTTGTGCATATGCATGTTTTAGTTAAATCACTGACAAGGAAACTACCAGCCTTATGTTTCCACTAATGTTAGGAACAGCACATAGAATTTGTAATGTTAAGCATAACAGCTGATCATACTATAGAGGAGTAGAATAGGACAAAAAAAAATGATGCCATTAACCATGCAAATGTGTGCCACATCTGTACTAAATTGTCATTTGCATGAATATGGCTAAGGCAAGCAGGATTACTGTCATTAGAGCAATGCTGTTTGCACTGCTATATTGTACTTAAGGTTGTGTGGGTGTTTCCATTTATAATGCCCCGCTTCTTTTGTAGGGATTTATAATTTGGTTGTAATAATTTGCTTTCGGATGAAACATTACTACAAGTTCTGGGGGAGGGGGTGCAATTTTTAATTACAAAATTGGATTCAAATTGATTAAGGCATATTTTAGCTGGAGAAAAAGCATTTAAGCATACTAACAAAGAAATGATGTTCCTTTTAAAAATAGAGTTCTTTTGGACTGAATTTGCAAGAATGGTTTTCAAGTTTAAGTTAGAGAATTCATTTTACTGTAGCATTTTTTTTTGTTAATTTTGTGTAGTCTTTCACAAGGAGACTCACATTATGGAATTTGCCATTCTTAGTTCTTGACAAACTTCCTAAAAAATTCATTTCAAGTAAATATGCTATTAATGGTTTTTATCATACTAGCTCTTGGTAAACTACACACTGCATATTACCTTTAGCCTCTAACAAGAAGCAAGGTAATATATACGTGTTAAAGAAAAACTTTAGAATCAATGTTGACTACTTATGGATGAATGACAAATTACTTCAGTGTACAGAAAGATTGCTAAGCAGCTTAAGTTTAGGATCTTTTAAATGTAAGATGCCATTATGACTCACAATTATGAATTTTAAAAACTGATACATGGACTGTATATATGTAGACCTTGGTTGGTTGGAAAGATAAATTCATTGTGCATAGGTTATGCTGACTTTTAGTAACTTTATATTATGAAAAGGAGGGCAATAACATATATATTTCTGTTTTTTGTTAGACAGTAATAGCTAAAAACAGAACCCAAGCTAATGCTAACAAATTTGATAGAATTATTGGTGTGTGATTGGATTAATTAAGATTGTTTCCATAATACTCTTGAGAAAAGATAAACATTTGTTACTTTAAGACCCCATGGCTATTGAGAATGGTTATTTTATAGATACGTACTATATATGTGCCAAAAACATATGCACATTTGTCAACGTGTCAGTTAAGATCCTGTCAGGAATTAGATGACACTATCAAATATGAAAATTTGAAGAGAACTTACTAAAGGGACTATTTATAAAGGCATTGGTAGGATGAAGGAGGCCACAGGAAAGAGTGCAGCCTCTAGGGATTAGTAACCAAGGGGCCCCAGTACCATGCATAGGTCATAAGGTCAAAGAGGAGGGGACAGTTACTGGAACCAGGAGAGAGAGAGAGCATGAGGAAAGTCCTTCCCAAGGTAACTCTCAGAGAACACTCAGACTTCAGTTTTCTTACTGCCCCAGGTCTCCTTTCAGTGCTCGTCTTTGGCCATTGGAAAGACAAACAGAAGGTATTCAATGCATTAATAACAATACAAATTCTGAATTTAAATGACTGCAAATCTTAACAAGTGAGGTTATTTTTGCTAATACACATGTTCATCCAAACTACTACCTTTTGCAAACATTGAATAATTCATCAATTTATCAATTCACAATAAACTGATGTTATTATGTAACAAAAAGGGAGTTTTCTAAGAAAAAGTTGGATACAATGTGGTGGTCTGTGCTATAAAGGGGAGTGCAATGTTTGTGCATATATGTATAATTCTGGCATAAATGCAGATTTAGGGAGAGACTTATAGAACACATGATAAATAATGTGAGCCTTAAGTAGTAGATAGAATTCCATAACCAAAATGTTGGGCTTTCTTGCCTGAGGGAAGTTATCTCTATGGTACAAGAGTCCAATAAAACACAACACTTCATGGACTGTTTCTCATGGAAGCAGTATCAGTTAAAAAAAGGATAGGCTGGTATCTTCTAGGAGGAGGCCTTAAGGGCCAACATATGTGATTAGTTTTTTATTGAATATTAAATGAAGAGTCTCTGTATATTTCAGAATAAGGAAATAACACAATCATAGTAGCCAATTAAGAAAATCTGTCTGGACTTCCCTGGAGTAGTTTGGACAGCTACTTATGGCAGTGCAATCACCTAGAAAACAATGCCAATCCACCAATATTAATACAATAAGATCATACGAATTGAAATAGAATGGAAACATGGAATGGAAAAAGAAGGGGTCAATGTGAGAAAGACTTTACAATGTCGTCTCTGACTTCCAAGTATTTTAATGCTATGTTTAAATTCGACATAGCTGTCTCACATCAACTTAAAAGAAAAAGAAGAAATATTTGGATTAACAGGTGTATCATCACCTAGTATCACGTTCTCCTGAATATAAGTTTCTTCTCAATACGCTTTTACAAAGCCAAGGGAGGCCGATTACTTTCTCCTCTGCCTCCTGCAGTTCCAACAAGTATCATTATCTCTAATCCCAGCCTTGCTTGTCCTGCTGAGCATGCAATAGCTACTAAAGATAACATTTTGCAGTATTAGCTGAAGCCCCCAGTCTAGTGGTGGCATGAGATTTTGACATATTTTAAAGCACCTTCTTTTGAATGGCTTATTAAAATTTATGCAAGATATTCTTAGTCTAAAATAGTGATTCACCTGACCTGGCTTGGAGCACACTGGTAGAAAATTTTATGCTATTCTTACGGGGATTCATATTGATTAAGGAAATGTGTTTACTATGTTCATATGTAAATTGGTTTTATGGAATTCAAATGCATTAATGTCACAATCATAACAAGGAAAGCATGAATAGTATCAAGAATAATTACAATTGATCAGTCAGGTCAAAAACTAGTAAGACATTCTTGGAAATAACAGAATAACATATGGCCTCTTCTTAAAGTTTATAAAAACATGAAATCCTTAGTGTAACTATTAAAGCTAATATACTTTTCTTTTTGTACTATCATGAAAGGATGATTTCTTACTATGATTTAAAAACAGGAGCCCTGGACCAGGAAGTAAAAAATTGTTGCGTTTGATCTGACACTTAAAGAGCTGGCAAATGGCCCTATGAGCAAGTCATTCAGACTCTTTGGTTCTCTAATGTCTACTCTGTTGAACTGGGAGTTGGACTTGGTGAAATTTAAGCTCTCTTCCAGATGATTGGCATGATTCTTTATTCATCTCTTAATATGCATATGTCGATAGTTTGTAGGATCTACCAATGTAAAATGTTCGATATGCAAATGTATTATATATTCATGAAGTGAATTGGGAGAATAATTAGTCTCCATAATAACAATATGTGGAGGCCATGGTTTTGCCTTCATGACATGCAGTGGTGAAGCAAAAGATTACACACACACACACACTCATGCTCCTATACACATATACACATCAGTCACTAAGCATATTTTCAAACATCTGGACCGTTTACATTATGGAGACCAAAACATCTAGATGTTTTCACGTTGTTTTAGTGCTAGGCATATTTCAATATATCCCCAAGCATCTCAATTTTACTGACTATAAAGGAGATTGCATGGATGCTGTGTGTGTGTGTTTGTGTATGAAGGAGAGAAACAGAGAGGACTGAAGGGAGAGAGGAAGAAGGAAAGAAAGAAACAAGGGGGAGGGAGGTAAAATGTTCATCTTTCTATTCCACAGAGTATAAAACAGTAATTTACCATTTCTCCAGGTTAATGTCAGTTTGGTTTTGGTCTGAGACTTAAACACTGACTGGTCATGTCTTCACCTTTACCTTAACAAAGAATATCCATTTCAAACATATTTCTAAGTATTTAATTTAGCATGTGTGTAAGCTTTCACAGGTGTCTAATATTTTATTCTATTGAATTCTTACCCCTGAATATATGTAAACATGCACTGTGCTTTTACTCCTCACTGTGCTGGAGCAGGTGAAGAGAATCTGTTCAGTGAGCTGTGGTACTGCTTGGGTCATCAAAGAAGTGCGGTTTCCTTACTTGTCAGTTCAAGTTATTGTAAAAAGAACAGCTCCTAAAAATGGAAGACTCCGTGTGGTAAAATGTGTCAAAAAAGGTTTAAAGTAATGCAACACGATCCTAAGAACCTTGGGGGTGGGAGGGAACAGCTAAAAGAATCAGTGGTATTACTGGTATTTTCTTCTCCTATGTCCCATATTCATAGCTACTGCCATAAATTCACACCAGGAACACATGTGAGATGCCATCATTTTCTCCAAATAAGTTTTGCCAAAATAACTGTCTTTATCCCTGTAACACTTTTTAATTATCTTAACATGCATTATCTCAAAGTGCCCATATGCTTTGACCTGTAGGCAATTCTTGCTCTAATCATAAGATGAGGAAAGATGTTTTTAAGTGAAACTTCTGGATACTTTTGTGGTACACTTTGGGAATAATTGCAACAGAAATCATATTCTTAGGGAAATTATTTAAAGTTATAAAACAATACTGCCCTTTTTTATTCAGTAAAAAAGAAGCATGGAACAATATTGCATAACTAATAACATTTCCTAATTAGGTTGATACTCTTTCAAAGTTGTGTCAGTGCACATTTTACTAGGATGCTTTTGAATTAAATATAATTTTAAGTTAAATAGTAATGAGGTAGTTTTCTATTTTTACTTTCTAATATATGGTGAAGTTAATGAGTTACGCACCTAATCAGGAGGAAAAGAGTATTAATTTGTACTCCATGGAATCTGTAGTTGCAGCATTCACTATTTTTCTCCTTCAAGGTGTTAATTTATTTTTTTAGCTTGAAAGTTATATTCCATAACTGCATTCATTAATGCAACCAAATTCAACATAAACATGTTCATTAATTTATGTAGACAGAGCTCCCTTTACTCATGGAAACTAAGCAAATTGGCAGACAGTAGCTTAATCTATACCCTCAAAGGCTCCTTGGTGTGTCAATGTAGGTTTTGTGCATAAATTGGTGTACTGAAATTTTGCAGGTGCAAATTTAGAAGCCACTTTCAAAAACATGGCACATCATTTCATTTCCAAAAATGATTGGTATATTAGCTTGAGAATTTCATAGTGTAAATTATATTTCATTCTTGAAATTCATGAAGGCCTAAATTTAAATGGATTGTCATCATTTTCTCAGTCTCAAAATACCAAAGGAACTAAATATATTTGAAGGCATTTTTCTTTGTAACTTCAGGCCATAATCTCTATTGAGAATAAGTAAACAGTTGGCAAGGCACTCCCTCTTGTGGTCAGACATTCTTAATTAGAAAAAGAGATTTGTACTCAGCTGATGGTCTGTATTATTAAAACATGGGTCACTTGTAACCATTAAGATTAACAATACTGATATAAGTGGTTTTACTGAAGCAATTCATAGCAAATTAAAGCTGATTTCTGGAACATATGCTCTTAATTTTTCCTAAAACAGAGCTTTGCATTGCTGTTCAGAATAAATCAACTTTGAATTACAATCTCCAAGGTTTCCTGTTATTTTAAAAATATCATGGCATTCTTTTAAATTTTTACATGCTTATATGCCAGAAACATTGAGTGTAAGATATTTATGAATTGAATATTGTAAAAATTTCACATCCTCTTTGTTTTGCTCTCAACACTTTGTTTTCTAATAGTTTCTAAAACTGTGGGATTGCTAAATATTTCTATAAGCAGCTGGAGAAACAGTACCCATATGCTGTTAACCAATGCTTTCCCAGGGTACACGTGGGAACAGACTCTATTGTCAAAAGCAATCAATGCCTGAGCTCCAATCAGAAATTTCTTAAACACTTATATTATGAGTGAGGCAAATTACCAGAAACATAATAATGCTGACAAATTATAATTTTTTCCTGATCATTTGACTTAAGCAGTTCCTCCAACCACTTCATATGATTGGTAACAGACAGACACTATCTGCCCTGGTAGTGAGTATGCAATTCATTTTCATGGTATCAAATTAAAACCTGATGCCACGAAGCCTAGGATTTAACTTATCTTCTGAAAGAACATCAAAGTTCGGGAAGAAAGCCCTACGCTTAGATCAGGTCACTGCTGCCGATTCAAATATTAACGATATAATCTGCACCAACTTCTTGTGAGAATGACTTTCTCTATAAGCAAAGGAAAGTTCCAAAGTTAATATGAGTCTGCATTTAAGAAAAGAGAGAGGGAAGCTGATCGTTATAAGTTCTACAGTTTGTGCGAGGAATGTCTACATAGGGAGAGAGAGATTTTTGCACATGAACAGGGTCCCAACCTCCTTTTGCTGGTGTAAAGTTAAACACTCAATTAATCATCAGCCAAACAATGTAGTTAAGCTTTCTTTACACAAGTTGGGGAAGAATATACATGAGAGGGGAAAAAATGTGTGTCTTTAAATCTTTGTTCATATCTCCTAGCTGCCCAGATTCTTAAAGTTCTGTTGACTATGGCATTTTTTATGATTTATGTTTAAATTTTTTTTGTTGTTGTTGTTGTTGATAAAAAATTAGATATATTCACAATAAAAAATCAGAGGTATACATATTTAGTAAAAAACAGAAATATAATAATCACCTGCATTTCCCAAAATATGGATAATTTTGTAGTGGAATTGTAATAACATTATTTAACAGACATTTTTTGCAATGTTTATAGATAGGAGTAATTTTGTTATTTGTTTGAACAATCTCAATTTTAACAGGAGCATACTCTATCCTATGAATGAAATGTAATGTATTTACTCAATTTGCTAAAGCTAGAGACATTTAGATATCTTTCCAACTTTTTCAATATTAAAAAAAGATATGTATTCATGTAGTTAAATCTTTACATATATACCTATTTAGTAATTCAATCTATTCTCAAATTCAAAGAATTATAATGCTCAATGACAAAATATTTTGATTAATTTATTTATACTTTTATTTTTAAATGATGTATATTTAACAAAATTATAAATATACTTAATGGGTTCATTGTTGATTAAATTAGCTCTGGATTTTATAAGAATTATTGAAGTATCATTTATATGATATTATTTCTAAAATAAAAGTAGATTGTTCATTAGCAGAAAAAAAAATAAATTTCTGAGCTCAAACTCAGGTTCTGTGCAAAGGAAATAATATTAATGATCAAAAATTATGCCCAATGCTGTCATCAACATCTGCTTTATCAAACTCTATACCCCACTCCAAATTATCAAGACTCTGGCAACACTTTTGGAATTAAAAGGATGCCTTTAAAAATTTTAACAGAGCTCTTTTTACATTTAGATAGGAATTTGGAGTAATTTAACTTGTAAAGGTAATTGTTGGTTTGTAATAGATTTTCCCACAATATATTTTCCAGAATCGTAATTAATTTTATGAGAAGAAAATAGTAGGGTAATATGTACCTGTGTTTGCCAAATTTTATCTATCTATATCTATCTCTTAATCTATCATCCATCTAATTTTACCTACCTTTCGGGTAGTTTTCTTTGAATTTAAAATTTCATTCATTATAAAATATACAAGTCTTTTGGTATTACTGAGAAAGAAAAGTACCTAATATTTTATACACAAACACATACATCTTAAAAATCAACACAGTTTGTAGTTAGAGGTATACACTATATGAAGAAATATAAATAATTACACATCAGATATCAAAATGGATATATAGATATGAACTACAGAACTATGGCCATAGATTCAACAATTCTTTAAAATAGTTGATTTATTTAAATACTAGGACCATATTTCACAGCTTGGTACTTTTTGCTTGATTATATGTTATAAACATATGCTTTAATCATTTGTAGGTTATAAAATAATGCAAACATATACAAAGTGTCTTCAGGTAAGAAAAACACCTTTACTTATAGTAAACTTATGATTTCTGCAAATATTTTAAGGACTTATGGAAGGTTTCTTTCAAATAATAGATGAAAACAGATATTGGCTTTCAAATATCATTAATAAACTTTTTGTCATGAAAAATTAGAATGTATATCTCTACCACCTTACCATTATAAGCATATAAATACATCTCATTTTAAGTAAACTAAATTTAGAGAATTTCAAATGGTTATATTGATAAAACAGTGGTCCAACTGATTTTACACATTATAGAACTTTAAATTTAATAAAATATGCAAAATCTGTGATGACTCGCCTACATTGTCTTTTCCATATCTACAGAAGATATTTCTAACATGTTCCATTGACTCTAAGATGTCATCAATCATGAGAAATGCCATTATTTTATGTTTCACTAGATTGTTTTCTAAAAAATGACAGTGACTGTAAGGCACATCCCAATCTCAGAAGAGGAAAAGTATCAATTCTAGGATAGTGAAATAAAGTAATCAGTAATGATGTCCTTTACTACTAAGTCTGAAAACGGCCTCAGAATGTTTTGCATTACAACATTTACTGCAGGCACACCAATGGAGAGGTGCTATTTTGATTCGGGTATGACTGAGATTTAAAATTATTTGGGATGGCAGAGGGAGATCTGAAATCCTCTAGTCAGCAAAGAGCTTCAAGTCCTACTTAAACACCTCCAGGATGATAAACATAGACTATTGGTTACTACTCTGATCCTGTCTTTTTTAAAAGTTAATATACTGAAAAAATTCACATAAGTAGTAATATTATGTGGCTATCAACAATAAATTAGATTTTTTGGAAGAAAAAGAAAGAAGAGAGGAAAACAAAGAAGGAAAGGAAAAAGAGAGGGGGAAAGGAAGAAGGAAGGAAAGAAGAAAGAATGGGGGAAGTTGGGGAAGAAAGAAAAGACCAAGGTCCTAGTACGTTTTAGGGCCCATACAAAGATACTTCATATGTACTTTTTATTAAACACTTTCGAGAACCTGAGGGATTTTTTTATTTGCCCCATTTTTACAGATGAAGAACCTGAGACTTGGATTAGTAAATACCATATCACAATTCACACAGCCATCAGGAGTGCAACTGTGTGATTGATGTCCAAAGCTATCTAATTCCAAATCTTATTTCCTCTCCACTGCCTCATAATGCCACTCTGAAATTTACTTTCTAAACAATTTTTCCCACAAATCATTTCATCTAATGATGGAAGACCTGTACCTATGCAGAACTCCTGACATGAGCCAGATATTAGATTTGTAATAAATTCTATATGATACATTCTGATTGTCAACTGTTTGCCACGTCCTTGCAGAAATAGTTGCTGTGGACATCTGATCACCACTAAAACTCCAGGAATTGTCCCACTCACTCTTCTTCACCTCCACTTAGGCTGTATGCGACTGTGGAGTGTGACGCACTCAAGTTGCTGCGGCTGCAGTTCTGTAAGTTCCTCTCTGTTGGCTTTGCCCTGACCCAACTACCCGATACACACATGGAGGTGGAACTACACCTGCGTTCTTGGCGGAGTCTATAGTACCTATCCTTTAGAGTGGAATGGTGTCGAATATGTTTGGTTTATAATTATATATTCTAAAATATAATCATGTTTGGCCCAATCAATAAAGAGATTAAGTTTTTACCTTAAAAGCACTGAAATATTTCTATAATGTCATTGCATGCTAAGGTGAAGAAGATTTAAGACAGAGAGAAAGAAAAATAGGTCAGTTTGCCACATTATTTTGGAAGGAAACTGGTTGTTCTTTTAGGGGAAAAAAACAACTTATTTGGTCATTCTAAGGAGACATTTTGTTCTTTGTGGAACATGCTACTTTATTTTAAGGTTTTTCTCTGTGAAGAAGTTGTTCCCTCTGGTGCTTGAAACTACTGCATAAGCCTACTGTGATTTTTTCTTTGGTGGAAACCATGACTCTCTTGGGTGTATTATGCTGGTTTAAAGTGGCCCCTCAATTGTAAATGATCAAATTGCTACATGGACCATTTATACAGTGGTATTTCTTTTTGAAGCAACAGTGAAATCAAGTGTTTTTGTGCCACACCAGGGACCCCATATGTTCTAATAGATAAGCCACTGGCCTGAGGATGTAAAATCCGTCGTACTTTCATTTTGCTCATATGCTTTGCTATCAATGTAGAGCCATGTAGTTAAATCTTTTTAATTTGAATTCAGAGACATTAAAAACACCAAAGGAAATAATTTTAAAAATTAGATACTTCATGTTAACTGAAATTGAGCAAGTACTTATACTTCTGCTCCTTTGACTAAAAATAAAATCAGTGGAAAATATTGTATGTTTTCCAAAGGAAGGAAGGCATCATGACAAAAGAATAAAAAAGTGACTTCTATCTTGGAGTCCAGCCTCTCTATGAATTGTAAAGTTAGTAATTGAGGTCTTTAAGTTCTTGTCAAGATTTTAGAAATAATTAATAGAAATCAGAGTTATGTAGAATAAGGTAACACAGTAAAGTAAAATATTAGGTTCCTTGATTTTAACAGAAATTCTATTGACTCACTATTTAATAGCACTCAAGATTTAATTGGTGGCTATATGATATTTATTTTTTTTGTATAATAATCCTTATTTTAAAATAATTTTAGATTACAGAAAAGTTACATCGAAAGTATAAGGGAATCCCATATACCCCACTGCAGGAATCCATCCTGCATCCTTTCTCATCACTGCAGGTTGAGAAAGGCGAGGGGGAGAATGGTGATTCCTGTCATGGTTTTTATTCTCTTTTTCACAAAGCACAAAGTCAGTGTGTATGTGCAGGGGCTCAGAAAGTTCCGGGCTGTGCAGGAGATAATGGAGAGGCAGAAAGCCTTAACTAAGTAACAGAGCAAAGTAAGACTGTTCCTACTGTTTTCTGCAGGAACTGAAAGAAACGGTTTTTTCCCCATGCAGCAGTTTTCTGCTTGTGCAGTAAAGCAGGCCCTAAACTGTTTTAAAGATACCTGGATCCTGATCGGAGCTGGGCGTGGGAAACAAAGTAGCCATGGGGACAGGAGACGTCCATCAGAAGGATTGAGGGTCTGTGCCCTACCTCTGCTGGCCCCAAGTTATCTCCTGATGGCCCCTCTACGACTGTGCCTATCTTAAGTTGTTCCTTCCCTGAGGAATCTTACCCATCTCTGGCTAACCAGCCATCCTCCGTGGCCAAACAGGGTGATGTGAGATGTGCAAGTGAGGGAGGGCCAATGCCTCCCAAGAGGGTTAGTTCTGTCTCTTCGACAGCTTATGCCCCTGTGACCTCCACGCCCAGCATGTGCCTTGGGATTCCCTTGCCTGCTGCCAGGGCCTTGGCTCTGGTCACAAATCTTGGGGACGCCAGGGTTCTTCTCCAGGGAAGGCCCAGCACATGGCATTGAGCAAGAGACAGACTACTTGGCACCAGCTCCCACATCTTACTGCACAGCCCTAAACTATATCAAAGATGTTTTAACCAAAGAGCTCCCACATCCACCCCTCCCCCCTCACATTTTCCCCTATTAATAACATCCTACATTAGTGTGGTACATTTGTTACAATTGATGAACAAATACTGAAGCATTGCTATGAACCAAAGTCTGCAGTTTACGTTATACATTTTGTCAAAACCGATATTTAATTTTTAAAAAGGGAAAAATGCTGTTAGTTATTCAATGCAATTCAGTGGGTAAATAAATTTCGAAACTCAAGATCCATCTGGGAAAAATTAAAAAAGGGATTATTCATAATAAAAATATTTTGAGCATTATAATTCACTGTCTTCTATTTCTATGTTACTATGCTAAATAAGGAAAGTTCTTTAAAGATTACAGATGCCCCAACAAAAAAATCAAGTATCAATAAATACTTCTTATGTAACTGGCATTTCAATATAAAGTTACAGAATATAAAAACATGTTGTCCTTTATCTTTCTATAGTAGATGTACTCTCTTTCCCTTGAACATTTTAAACAGAATGGGTATACTATAAATTGACAATTGATTCAAGTGTAGTTCATGCAATATTAGATGTGAAATTGTAGAATATGAATCACTGAGATACTGCTGGGGTTAAAGAAGTGGAGAGATAACTTTTCTGGCAATATGAAAGTGTTAAGAACAATGGTTAAGCCATTTTCAGTTAGGATCCAAACAAGAAAGTGTCTTTTCCCATCAAAGAGAATGAATTATAACTTTCACCACTGCCATAACATCACAGAATGAAGTGAAACCAAGAGAGAGAATAGAGGTTAAGTTTAGTGAGCCAAATCCTATATTAATAAATAAATAACATGGTCTTTTTTTTAGGTGGAAGAACATCTGAAAAAGTCACCTGATAAAGACTTAATTGTCACTTTCCACTTGAACAATTGTCCTGGCATAATTATTATTTAATTTAAATATATGTTTATAGGACTTTGGTAAGAAGGTAAAAAAGGTGACCCATTGTATCCCTTCCAATGTGAAACATTTGTAAGATACATAATGCCTAAAAGAAGAAAATACTTAGTCCCATGATTTCCTTTATAGGAGAGCTATAGTCATTTAAATTCATATAAATTTCATATTTATTTTTAAGAAAAAAAGTAAAATGTATATTGATTTCTTACTAGAAAGTTACGTCATCCTTCCCAGTGAATCATTGTCAGCAACAGAAAGACCCTACATGAATATCCCTTTCAGGAATTGTCATTTATGTGTTCCTGTGATATATGTAACTAATCTAGGTTTATAAATGAAGTTATTCTTTTCAGATAGAAGAAAATAATAAAAAATGTAAACAGCATCCCATTCAAAACAGTTGCTTTACTTTAATTTCCTCTTGCTCTTTTACTGACTTAGTGTGATATAAGAAGAGAGATGTTGGGCTGCCAAAGAAAGAGTACTTGAATAAAAATCTGAAAATAAGCAATTATGCAGAGTGCTTAGAGCAAGAGCCAAGAGAGATTGCATGGGTACAATTCTCTGATTCACCTCTGCTCAGCTTTTTGACCTTGGATAAGTTACTTAAGTCAGTGTACTTAAGTTTTCACATCTGTAAATGGGGATGATACCAGGAATAAATTATACATGGTAAGAGTAGTGCATGTAATTTTTGTCTATTAGTAAAATTATTTAGCCTTGGACTTCAATTTCCTCATCTATAGAAAAGAATTTGAACAAATGAAATTTATTTCCAACTATATTTTGCAAATTTTGTATTAAAATTAGACATAAGATAAGAAAAATAAGTTTTCCATGACCTCCACAGACAGATGAATTTCACTGAAAGACTGTATATTTTGACTTAATCTGAAGTTAACATCTTAGTATAATGAACATTCATAATACTCTCTACTAAATGTACTAGAGTATCCTGAGTAGGAGGGTGTATAAGCAGCAAAGTTGTGAATCAGTTAATAACTTCTTTGAAAGAAGGTGAGAAATATAGGGAAACCAGTAGGGTAAAATAATAAGGGAAATATTTGAAGAAGAATTGTGGAAAGAAAGGAAAACAGAAGAAAGTTAATTAAAAGAGAAGAAAATCCAGCTGGTAGATGTAAGAGTAAATGGGGAAAAAAATTACATTAAATATTTTACCAGTGAAAATGTTCATCATGATATCTACCTCTGGTAATTCTGAGAGTCCCAATGTATTAGTCTGCCAAAAGGGTGCTGATGCAAAGTACCAGAAATCTGTTGCCTTTTATAAAGGGCATTTATTTTGGGTAAAATTTTACAGTTACAAGTCCTTAAAGAGTCCAATGCAAGGAAACATTTGCATTACCAAAAGGAGAATTTGGGAAGGAAATATGTATCACAGGTCCCCAACAGTTCCAAAAACCTGCAGGGCATACTCCACTAGATTTCAAAGTCTGAGAGTCCATCTTAAGATGATGGTTTCTTCTTCTCCTCTGGGCCTCATGAGGGCTCACCTTTTACACAGGTTTGCCTAACAGCCATTTTCTTGGTTCCACCCTCATCAAGCATTTGGGTGGTGACTGCACTCCAGACCTCTCCCTCCAAGAACATTGGGGTGATAGCCACACTTTCCCCAAACTCTGGGGTACAGTCTCAATGTAGTACAATGAGGTGGTAGCAACATTCTCCCAAATCTCTGGCATACAGTCCCAATCTCCTCAGGACAGTGAGTGGCAACCTGGCATTACTTAATCTATGGGGAACAGACCCAACCCCCTCAGAGCAGTGAGGTGGCAACCTAACTCTCCCCAAACTATGGGGAACAGGTCCACCCTGTTCAGAGAAGTGGGGTGGTGACATAACTCTCCCAACCACCCTCTCTGTAGCCTGGGGCAGCCAAAGTCTCCCTGAACAGTGGGCTGGAACATCCATCCTCTTCAATTGCTGGGGCAAACACACTCTCTCCATACACATGGATGGGGTCCCTTTCTTGGCTGAAAGAGATGCCTTTATTCCAGACTTCAGCTCCAATGGTTTTCCTCTTAAAGTCATTTTCTCGTCCATCTCTCCCCTCCATGTCTCTTTTAGTCTAGGATAATAGTGGTTTTGTTCATACAGATCTCGCAAAAATCTTGCTGGTTTAGCATGCAGGAAGCAGGGCTCCAAGCCATCAGATTGTAAAGACTTTCCACATCTTTCCTGGATAACTGCATTTTCAATCCTGACCTACAAGTTCCAAGTTTAGTTAACTCCTCAACTGGAGCACTATTGTCTGGGGACTTGATTTCCAGATGCTTGGAATTTCCAGAACCAGTCTCTGATTTCTTTGGTCCCAACAATTCAGTTCTCAATTTATCTCTTTCCTCTTGTAATTTGGTATAAACTGCAAGGAAAAGCCAGGCTGCATTCTACAAGTTTACTTTGGAAAGCTCTTCAGCTAAATGTCCAGGCGCATCATTTTCAAATTTTGCCTTCCGTATAACATCAGGAGACAATCTTGCTAAGTTCTCTGCAACTTTCAAACATGAATCGCCTTTCCTCCAGTTTCCAATAATAGTTTCATCATTTCCTTCTAAGGACTTATCAGAAATAACATTAGGCTCCATATTCCTGCCATTAGTCTCTACAAAGCAAGCTTGGCTTTTTTCATCAAGCATCTCACAATTTTTCCAAAAAACACCCCTTACCCATCACACTAGCAATTTTGATAACTACATCACACTGTACCCCATTCCTGGTACCAAATTCTGTATTAGTCTGCCAAAGGGGTGCTGATGCAAAGTACCAGAAATTTGTTTGCTTTTATAAATGTCATTTATTTGGGGTAAAATCTTATGGTTACAAGGTCCTACCAAGAGTCCAACTCAACATTGCTTTCTCACCAAAGTCAGTTGCCACATGTTGAAACAAGATGGTTCCTGATCTCTGCCTGGTCTCTCCTTCTTGGGCTTCCTTTTCCTCTTGAGGTTGTGTGGCCCCAGCTTCTTCCCAATCTCAGTTGTAGGCTGGCATAGGGTTGGCCTGTCATGGATTCCTCTCTCTTTTGGCATAGGACTTCTGTCTTTCCAGGCTTTCTTTTTTTAAATTAATTTTTCTTTAATTTATTGAAGTATATACTCATACACAAACATACATAATAAACAATATGTGCATAGTAATAGTTGTGAACTTACAACAAACACACATAACATCATACAGGGCTTTCACACCTCACCCTACCACCAATACCTTGCATTGTTGTTAAACATTTTTAACTAATGATTAAAGAGCATCCTCAAAATATTACTACTAACCAAAGTATTTTCCCCCAAACCACTCTATTATTTTTTTATTTTTGTATCATTTATACATGAACATACATAAACAATAAGTGTATAGTAAAAGTTGTGAACTTACAAAGCAAACATTAATAACATCATACAGGGGTCCCATACATCAACCCACCACCAACACCTTGCATTGTTTTGAGACATTTGTTACAAATTATGAAAGAATATTGCCAAAATCTTACGACTAATCATTGTCTTTATCTTACATTTGGTATACTTTTCCCCCAACCCACTCTTATTATTTTTAAATATATTTTTATGACAAAAGTTGTAAACTTACAAAACAATCATGTACATGTGCAGAATTCCCAAACAACATCCCTCTATCAACACACCACACTGTAGTGGAACATTTGTTACAGATTATAAGATAATATTATCGAACTATTATCAGGTCTGTAGCATAGATTTGGCACACCTTTTCCATACTCTCCCATTACCAACATAGTATATCTTTGGCATAGATGCAAGAATATTACATTATAACTGTTAACCACAGTCCATAGGTCACTCCAGTTGTATTTTCCCCATGCTTCTCCATATTCCCACCACCCTACAATAGTGATGTACATTTGCTCTGGCTAACAAAGGACACTCTGAACCATCAATCACAATTCTCATCCACCTATGGGTTTACTGTGCTATTCAGTCCCTAGATTATTCCCTAGCTTTCTCTGAATTGGCATTTACATCCCTAGACTAACATTTCAGCCACATTCCCATTTATAAACAAGCTGTTACTCACTATAATGTGTTACCATCAACTCTGTACATTTCCACACTTTTACAGTAAGGCTAATTAAAACTTCTACATACATTAAACATCAGTAGTCCATCTCAGTCCTCCTCTTATCTCTTTTAAGAATCCACCACCTACCACCAGGTCTTGAAGATATTTTCCTACATTTTCTTCTAGAAGCTTTATGGTTCTTGCTTTTATATTTAGGTTTTTGATCCATTTTGAGTTAAATTTTGTGTAAGGTGTGAGACAGGGGCCCTCTTCTTTTGGCTATAGATATCCAGTTCTCTCAGCACCATTTGTTGAATGGATTGTTCCGCATGAGCTTGGTGGGTTTGACAGGCTAGTCAAAAATCACTTGATCGTAGACGTGAGGGTCTGTTTCTGAACTATCACATTTCGGTTCCAGGTCTATGTGTCTGTCTTTATGCCAGTATCATGCCTTTTTTTTTTACCACTGTAGATAGGTAATATGATTTAAAGTCCAGAAATGAGAGTCTCCCAACTTTGCGTTTCCTTTTTAAGATGTTTCTGGCTATTCAGGATCCCTTATCCTTATTTAACAACTGCTGGTGGAATTTTTTTCAGGATTGCATTGAATCTGTATATCAATTTGAGTGGAATTGAAATCTTAATGGTGTTTCATCTTCCAATCCATGAGCATGGAATGTTCTTCCAATTATTTAGGTCTTTCTTTATTTATTTTAACAATGAGTTGTAGTTGTCTGAATACAAGTGCTTTACATCATTGGTTAAGTTTCTTACTGAATATTTGGGTTTTATCTGACATATTTTATTTTTCTCACACTTTTGACAATTTTAGTTACTTTTATTGATATAATCTTCAATTCTAGACTCTCTTCCAGGCATCGCTTTCCTGTCTTTTCTTTTGCAGCTGTAGCACAGCCTTTAGTATTCCTTGCAAAGCAGGTCTCTCTTGGTTACAAACTCTCAGTTTGTTTATCTGTGAATTTTCTAAACTTGCCCTCGTTTCTGCAAGGCAATCTTGCCAAATATAAGATTCTTGGCTGGAAGTTTTTTTCTTGCAGTATCTTAAATATATCATACCACTATCTTCTTGCCTCCATGGTTTCTGATGAGAAATAGCAACTAATCTGATTGGGTATCCCTTTTATGTTATGCATTGCTTTTCTCTTCCTGCTCTCAGAATTCTCTTTGTCTTTGGCATTTGACATTCTGATTAGTATGTGTCTTGGAGTTGGTCTATTCAGATTTATTTGGATGGGAGTAAATTGTGCTTCTTGGACATGGATATCTATTTCCTTCAATAGGGTTGGGAAATGTTCTACCATTATTTCTTCAAATATTCCTTCTGCTCCTTTTACCTTCTTTTCTCCTTCTGGGACACCCAGGACACATATGTTTGGATATCGTTTGCTGTCATTTAGTTCCCTGAGAGCTTGTTCAATTTTTTCCATTCTTTTCTTCATCTATTATTTTGTATGTTTGCTTTCAGAGGCCATTTCTTCAAGCACACCAATCCTTTCTTCTGCCTTCTCAAATCTGCTATTATATGATTCCAGTATATTTTTTATTTCATTTATTGTGTTTTTCATTCACATAAGACCTGCTATTTTTCTATGTATGCTTTCAAATTTTTCTTTGTGCTCATCCAATATCTTCTTAATATCCTTAATTTCTTTAGCTATCCTTATTGAATTTATTAAGGAGACTTGTTTGAATAACTATGATCAGTTGTCTCAACTCTTTTTGTCATCTGGAGGCTTTTCTTATTCCTTTAACTGGGCCATATGTTTCTGTTTCTTGGTGTGGATTGTAATTTTTTGTTGGTGTATTGGCATCTGGCTTACTAGAGTATTTATTCTGTGTGCAGTTTCTCTCTTTAGTTTCAGGATTTCTTGCCCTTTCTCCCTTGCTGGTTGTGTAGTAGGAGGCAAGGATGTAGTTGGTGTTGCAAGCTGTGGAGGCTCAAGCTGCCCTCATTGCCCCAGGGACAGGTGAAACTTCTCCCAACTTTCTCCTTTGCCAGGGGTAGGGACAGAGCCACAGCTGTGTGTAATAATCTAACTCATGCAGGCCTAGACTCTAGTTGCCCAGAGAGACTGAAGCTTCACACCCCTCTCTCCCCTGCCTAGGGCGGGAATGGAGTCGCAGGTGTGGGCAGTAATCTATGCCATGCATGCCCAAGATGACCTCAGATGCCCTGGTAGACTTCTGATTATTCAGTCTGTGCCAGCCAAATGTACCTGCAGTTACCCAGAGAGGCTGGTGCAGGGCCCACCAACTTCCTCTCTGCCAGAGTTGGGGCTGAAGCCTAGGCTATGGCTGCAGGCAGATCTGGGCGAAAGTAATGGGTCTCTACCATCACAGTGATTTTCAGTCAGCCCAGCTTCCCCTCATGCTGGGGGTGGAGTCAAAATGGCAGCTACTGGCTTCTTTCCAAGTTGGAAAGGTTTAAACTTTAGCTGTTATTAGGGTTATACTTCAACTAGCCAAATTTACTAATCAGTAGCTGAAACTGGTGGCCAACCTTCTCCTCCTCCCCTGTTTCTGGGAAATGGAACTTCCAATTCCAGCCACAGAATAGCACCTGGGGTGGCTTGCGCTGCCAAAGTAGGATGATCACCAGCCTCTGCCTCCACAGAATGGCCTGTAGTTTCCTGGAGAGGCTGGTGCAGATCCCCCCAGCCTCCTCCCCACAGTAGGTGGGCCTGGGGCTTATGCTAGAGCTGCAATCTGATCTAGATGGAAAGAAGTTGGTCTATACCAGCACTGTGATTTTCAGTCTGCCCCACTTCCCCTTGTGCCAGGGGTAGAGTTAAACTGGTGGCTACCAGCCGCTTTCTGACTTGGATAGGTTCAAACTTCAGCTGATCTTAGGATTATACTTTAGTCCACCGAATTTACTAATCAGTAGCTGAGGATGGTGTCCAACTGTCTCTTCCTCCCCTGTTCCTGGGAAGTAGAGCTTCCAATTCCAGCCACAGAATAGCTCCCGAGGCAGCTTGTGCCACCAGTGGAGGATGGGACCTGGCCTGTGAGTCATGGAGTGCTCTACTTACGAATCTTCTCTGCAGATGGACAGTTTCCTCCTTCCATTCTTTCAATATGTTGCAGGATGCTCTTCTGTTCTCCTGGGTCACCCAAACAGGTGCTTTAGATAGCTCTGGGTGATTACTAACTGCCCTGTAGCACGAGCTGACACTAGGAGCTCCTTACTCTGCCGCCATCTTCCTGGTTGTCTTTCCAGGCTTTCTTTATCAGCTGCAAACTATAAGGTGAATGGTTTATCTCTATCCAGTGCCCCAGGATAAAAAATGACAGAGCTCTTTCTCGTCAAAGCCCTAATCTTAGCAGGTAATTTAATCAAGGACATCTCAGCCGAATCTAATGCAATCCAAAGGTATCACACCCAAAGGTATAGGTTAGTTTAAAAACATAATCTCTCTCTTTTTGGGATTCACAAAAAATAATCTCAAACTCTGGCACCCAACATTTTAAATAAATAAATAGCAAGGAGTACCAATCACAAATAATACCTATGCCTTAGTTATAAGCAGAAGACAGAGCTGAAACAAGCTTCAAATTACTTAAAAAAAAAAACAGACAAAAAACAGTAAATACTAAATTCAGTAAGTTATCTCTTCACTGCAAGCCATCATGGAGAACAAAAGTATGAGAAAAACTGTGAGAAAAAGAAAGGGGATGGGCTGGCACAGGTCTGAAATTGATCTAAAATCACCACCAGAAAAAGAAAATCCACCTATCCTGCCAGATGAAAGTACTGATACAGGGAAAGTATTTAAAACTGCATGCAACATAAAGAGATAGTTTTGGAAAGGTAGCATTTTGGGAGAAGAAAGGGTTAAGAAGAAGGAAGAAGTAGCTTTTGGAATCTGAATGAAGACGGGCTAATAAAGGAGGAGGGTGAATCTTATCTTAAAATACAAAATATAATAAAATAATTGAAGTACATACTACCCTTCTTCTACACTTTCCTACTTAGAAAAAAAAGAAAAAGAAAAAAAAAAAAAGAAGCCATTCACTGCTTCAATAACAAAAGAGAGTGCTCTTAAACTGGGAATCTCTTAAACCCTTCTACAATAGCAGGTCTTTCCAAAGAAATGCAGAGGCATAAACCATAGATAAATATTTAAAAATTATGAAATAAAACAGAAAAAGGATAAAAATGATTCAGCTGAAGAAACACTTCCTCACCACCACCAAAAACAAAACCTAACAATATTAGCAGAGAAAAACTATAACACAACTTTCCAAACAGAATATGAAGACTATAAAAAAGAAAAGAAAAAAAAACACATTATGAAAACACCTTGATTCAGAAATTCAGAAACTAAGAACAGAAATAAACAAAAAATAAGAAGTGAATGGTGAGTTGATTGAATGTTTAAAAGAAATAGGAAAAAAAGACAAAATCATTATCAAATATGAAGACTAAATCATAAGATGTCCAAAGGAGAAAGCAGTTGGATGAAATCTTAATTTAATGGAAACACTGAAGAGAGCAGGAAATCCACCAAGAGAATGAAAATGAGATGAATGATATAAAAAGAGTGAAAGTGAAATGTAAAACAGACAAAAAACAGTCTTACATATAATTGGAGTCTCTGAAAATGTTAAATAAAACAATAAAACACAAGTAATATTTAAAATCTTAATACAAAAATATTCTGGAAAGAAAGGATGACTTTACTATTGAAAGGGCCCATTGGTAACAGGCAATATTGACCTGCAATGATGACAGAGATATCTTTTAGTAAATCTATTATACTTTAAAGATAAAGGTAAAAATATTCCTCATGGCCTCTATGCAAGAAAAAGATCAAATAACTTACAAGAGATGGAGAATCAGAATGATATTAGATTTATTGGACATTGCTAAAATCACTTTTAAAGCAGGAAACCAGTGGAGCAAAATAAAAAGAAACAAAACCTCAAGGAGAGAAAGTGGTAATCAAGGACTTTCCAGTCAAAATATACTTCAAGTATCAATGTTATAAATAGTTGTAAACATGTAAGAGCTCTGAGAATTCTGTACATATAAGGCCTTCTTCGGAATCTATTAAAAGCTTCATCAAACCAAGTGGTGACTGGGAAAATTTTAGCAAATAGACAGATGTTGATCATTTAATAAATTTAACTGCAGCTCTAAGGCTAAAACAAAAGGGGAATGTTAGTTCAGGTTCTTTGAGAAGCAAGTGCCAAGATGAGATTAGATGTGGAAGAGATTTACTGGGGTAAACACCCATGAAGGATAAAGGCAAGGGATTCAAAGAAGACAAGGAGAGCCTTCAGTCCACGATTCCTAACTGTGAAGCATAGGACAGAGGAAGAAGGAATGGGTAGAATTTCAGATTTCTGCACAGTTCTAAGAAGGCTTTGTCTAATCCAATAGGAAATTCTCAAGTCAGAGTTACTAATGAAATAATTCCCACATCTTACAGGTCAAAGGCAGCTTGTAGGAAGCATGGGTTCAGGGTAAATACGGAGTGGATCTAGAAGGGGGTATCAATTAATTATGCTTTCCACAGCAAGAGATCTAAGGGGCACAAGGTTATGGCTGCCATAATTCATCCTTGAAATGGTCTTGTATACAGAATGGCTTCTTAAATATGTTCATACCCTCATGCCTGGACCTTGAGAATATTTTATGTTACACTGCAAAATGGACTTTGCAGAGATAATTAAGGTTACTGGTCAGTGATTCGTCCTTGTGGCTATACTGGTGGGCCCAATCTAATCATTTTAGTGCTTAAAAGCAAAGAGCATTCTTTGGTTGGAGGCAGAAGAGATGTGGCTGAAGGTAAAGCCAGAGAGATTCTTAGTCAGAAAAGGAATTGATTCACCATTGCTGGTTTGAGGATAGAGGAAGCAATGTGATAAGTAATGCGGGCAAATATAGGGAGTTGAGAGAAATTCCTTGGCCCTACAACTGCAAGAAACTGAATTCTATCAACAACTTGAACGAGCTTAGAAGTGGAATCTTTCTCAGGTAAGATCTCTTTCTATCAATAAGAGATTATCCCTGCTACCTCGTTGATTCTGGTCTTGTAAGACCCATAACAGAAAAATCTGTCAAGCTCACTCAAACTTCTGAGCTACAAAACTGAGAAAGAATAATTTTTTTTCATTTGAACTTTATTAAACTTTTCTTTTAACTTGTAACTTTCATTTTTAAAATTTAAAAAAATTTATTGAAGTACATCACTCATACATAAACATACATAAACAATAACTGTATAGTAATAGTTGTGAACTTACAAAACAAACATACAAAACATCACACAAGGCTCCCATACCTCACCCCACCACCAATACCTTGCATTGTTACGAAACATTTTTAACTAATGATGAAAAAGCATCCCCAAAATATCTTATCTTTACTAACCAAAGTACCTTGCATTTGGTGTATTCCCCCCCACCCCATTACTATTATTATTATTATATAATTTATACATGAATGTCCATAAACAGTAAGGGTATAGTAAAAGTTGTGAACTTACAAAGCAAACAAGCATAACATTGGGTCCCATATATCAACAAGGGTCCCATACATCAACCCACCACCACCACTTTGCATTGCTGTGAGACACTTGTTACAAATTATGAAAGAATATGGTCAAAAGCTTACCACTAACTATGGCCCATGTCTTATGTTTGCTGTATTTTCCTCCCCACTCATCCTATTATTATTATTTAAATATATTTTTATTACAGAAGTTGTGAACTTACAAAACCATAATGCACATGTGCAGAATTTCCATACAACATCCCTTTACCAACATATCACATCATGGTGGAACATTTGTTACAGATTATAAGATAATATCACCAGACTGTTACCACTAACCGTGGTCCATACCGTACATTTGACACACTTTTTCCTTACTCCCCCCATTATCAACACAGTACATCTTTGGCATAGATGCATAAATATTACAGTATCATTACTAACCACAGTCCATAGGTCGCTCCAGTTGTATTTTTTCCATACTTCTCCACATTCCCACCACCCAGCAACAGTGACATACATCTGCTCTAGCTCACAAAGGACACTCTTGCCATCTGAACCATCAACCACAATTCTCATCCACCTCTGGGTTTACTGTGTTATTCAGTCCCTAGATTATTCTCTAGCTTTCTTTCAATTGACATTTACATCCCTAGACTACACTTTCCAGCCACATTACCATTTATAAACCAGTTGTTAATCACTATAATGTGTTACCATCAACTCTATACATTCCCACACTTTTACAGTGAAGTTAATTAAAACTTCTCCATACATTAAACATCAGTAGTTCAACTCAGTCCTCCTCTTATCTCCTTTAAGAACCCACCACCTACCACCAGGTCTTGAAGTTATTTTCCTACATTTTCTTCTAGAAGATTCTATATTTAGGTTTTTGATCCATTTTGAGTTAATTTTTGTTTAAGGCATGAGATAGGGGTCCTCTTTATTTCTTTGGCTATGGGTATCCAGTTCTCTCAGGACCATTTGTTGAATGAACAGTTCTGCCTGAGTTAGGTGGGTTTGACAGGCCTGTCAAAAATCACTTGATCATAGATGTGAGGATCTGTTTCTGAACCATCGATTCGGTTCCATTGGTCTATGTTTCTGTCTTTATGCCAGTACCATGCTGTTTCACTACTGTAGCTAGGGAATACGATTTAAAGTCTGAAAATGAGAGTCCTCCAACTTTGCTTTTCCTTTTTAAGATGTTTCTGGCTATTCAGGACTCCTTACTCTTCCAAAAATAATTGATAATCATGTTTTCCATTTACTTAAAAAATGCTGGTGGAATTTTTATCAGGATTGCATTGAATATGTATATCCATTTGGGTAGAATTGAGATCTTAATGATATTTAGTCTTCCAATCCATGAGCATGGAATGTTCTTCCAAGTATTTAGGTATTTTTTAAAATTTCTTTTAACAATGCATTGTAGTTTTCTGAATACAAGTGCTTTACATCGTTGGTTAAGTTTATTCCTAAATATTCGATTATTTTAGTCACTATTGTAAATAGAATTTTTTTCCCTGACTTCCTCCTCAGATTGTGCATTATTAATGTCTTTTAAAGTCTATTTCATCTGATATAAGTATAGCTATTCTGGCTTTTTTTGTTTGTTTGTTTGTTTGTTTGTTACTGCATGCATGGAATATCTTTTTCCAGCCTTTCACTCTCAATCTATTGGTATCCTTGGGTCTAAGGTGAGTCTCTTGCACACAGCATATAGGTGGCTCATTTTCTTATCCATTTTGCCAGTTTGTGTCTTTGATTGGGGAGTTTAATCCACTAGTATTCAATGTTATTACTGTAAAGGCAGTTCTTATTTCACCCATTTTGATCTTTGTGTCTTATCTGTCATATTTTATTTTCACCACTCTTTTGACACTTTTAGCTACTTTTACTGATACAATCTTCATTTCTAGACTCTATTCCAAACCTCTCTCTCCTGTCTTTTCTTTTCAGGCTGTAGCACACCCGTTAGTATTTCCTGCAAAGCTGGTTTTTTGGTTACAAACTCTCTCAGTTTCCGTTTATCTGTGAATATTCTAAACTTACTGTCATTTTTGAAAGACAGTCTTGCTGGATATAAAATTATTGGCTGGAAGTTTTTCTCTTGCTGTGTCTTAAATGTATCATACCACTGTCTTTTTGCCTCCATGGTTTCTGAAGAGAAATCAGCAATTAATCTTATTGGGTATTCCTTATAGTTATGCATTTCTTTTCTCTTGCTGCTCTCAGAATTCTCTCTTTGTCTTTGGCATTTGACATCCTGATTAGTATGTGTCTTGGAGTTGGTCTATTCAGATTTATTTGGATGGGAGTATGTTGTGCTTCTTGGATATGGATATCCATGTCTTTCAACAAGGCTGGGAAATTTTCTACCATTAATTCTTCAAATATTCCTTCTGCCCCTTTTCCCTTTTCTCTTCCTTCTGGGACACCCTTGACATGTATGTTTGCACATCTCTTCCTGTTGTTTACTTCCTTGAGACCTTTTTCAATTTTTTCCATTCTTTTCTTCACCTGTTCTTTTATATATTCACCTTCGGGAGCCATTTCTTCAAGCTCACCAATCTTTTCTTCTGCCTCTTCATATCTGTTGTTATAAGATGCTAGTGTATTTCTAATTTCATTCATTGCCCTTTTCATTCCCATAAGATCTGTTATGTTTTTAAGTATGCTTTCAAATTCTTCTTTGTGCTCATACAATGTCTTCTTAATATCCTTAATCTCTTTAACCATCTCATTGAATTTATTAAGGAGACTTGTTTGAACATCTGTGATTAGTTGTCTCAACTGTTTTATGTCATCTGGAGGCTTATCTTGTTCCTTTAACTGGGACATATCTTCCTGTTCCTTGGTATGGATTGTAATTTTTTGTTGGTGGTTTGGCATCTGGCTTACTAGATGTATTTATTATGCAGTTTCTCTTTAGTTTAGGGCTTTCTTGCCTTTTCTCCCTTGTTAGTTGTATAGTAGGAGCTGAGAATGTAGTTGGTGCTATAAACTGTGGAAGCTCAAGCTGCCCACATTGCCCCAGGGACCGATAAAGCTTTTCCCACCTTTCTCCTTTGCCAGAAGTAGAGACAGAGCCACAGCTATGTGTGATAATGCAAGTTGTGCAGGCCTAGACTGTAGTTGCCCAGAGAAGCTGATGAAGGTTTATGCTCCTTCCTTCCCTGCCTGGGGTGGGGATGGAGTTGCAGGTGTAGGCAGCAATCTATGCCATGTGGGTTCAAAATGACCACAGTTGCCCCAGTAGACTTCTGACTATTCAGTCTGTGCCAGTTGAATGCACCTGCAGTTACCTGGAGAGGTTGGTGCAGGTCTCGCCAGCTTCCTCCCTTCTGGTGGTGGGGCTGCGGCTTAAGCTAGAGCTGCAATCCGATCTGGATGGAAAGAAGCCATTCCCTACCAGCGCTGTGATTTTCAGTCCACATTGCTTCCCCTCATGCCAGGCATGGTAGTTAAAATGGTGGCTACAGGCCTCTTTCTGACTTGGACATGTTCAAACTTTAGCTGTTCTTAGGGTTGTATTTTCGCCAGCTGAATTTACTAATCAGTAGCTGAGGTTGGTACCCAACAGTCTCTTCCTCCCTTGTTTTTGGGGAACAGAGCTCTCAATTCCAGCCAAGGAATAGGCCCCAAGGCAGCTTGTGCTGCCTATGTAAGATGAGCATTGGCCTCTGAAGCATGGAGTGCTCTACTTAAAAATCTTCTTTGCAGATGGGCAATCTCTGACTTCCTTTCTTTCAATGATTTTGCAGGATGCTCTTCTGGTCTCCTGGATCCCCCACACAGGTGCTTAGATAGCCCTGGGTGATTACTAACTGCCATGTAGCACAAGTTGACTCTAGGAGCTCCTTACTCTGCTGCCATCTTGCTGGTTGTTCGAGATAATAAATTTTTGCTGTTTTACACTGCTAAGTTGTGGGTAATTGGTTATAGCAGAAATAAATAATACAACTCTAAAGATCTATACAGCTTCAGGGAGCATGTAGTTTCCATTGGTTTCTCTTCATGATGGGAAACTTCAAAAATGGAGTTTATTGAGACAAAATGCAGCCCATATCACAACATTTGGTCTTAGACCTGCTAATGGTGCACATCCTCTCTTGGCTTCAACTATTTATCCAAACCTCACTCTTCACTATCACCCCAGGTCTTGGTGATTGACTTGATGGTATGGCCCAATTCCTTTGGAGGCT